>JASANF010002004.1:0-31547 GCA_030248245.1 Trissonchulus sp. WLG1_4 | reverse complement strand
AAGATTGTCCGTGTCCGTATACTGGTTTGAAGTTGAACTGAATTTAACTTGTCTTCCGCACATCCGGACAGCCTTTACGGACACTCTCGGACAACTTGTTACGGACATCCGGACAAGTATGAATTAAACTACCTACTCTTACGGAAACGGGCACGGACTCGAACACGGACAGCCCCTACAGACAACTATGAACCGGGCTTTGGAGTGGTTTTAACGTTATCAACCATTTCGGTTTGAGTTTAGGGGCATTTTAATTTTTAAACGGTCTAGTCGTACTCAGCCAATGAACTTGTTCAGTCCAGTAAAAAAATGGTTGCTTAGTTTTGATGGTTAACAGGACTGTCAAGTGTTAAGTATCCATGGAGGTAGTGAGAAATGGTTGATCAAAAGTGGAAGATTACAGGACCGCATTTATTTATAGCACAAAACTTTTTCTCGGTCAACCGACAAAAAATTATGGTTCTGACTAAGTTATGACCTGTGCCTTATAGCTGTGAGTGGTGATAATGGTCGTATCATGTTCGGCCATTTTAATTCAACGGCTCACAAGGCCATTGGATTTTAGAATACGGTCAGATTAGTCATAGGAAGAGTAACTTTAGCCTAACTTTGCTCAGTTTTTAAACTTAATATTCTTGAAAATCCAGACTAATGACGATTCGTGGTATTAGAAACTGATAAGATTCTGAGACATCCTCAAGGTCTCAGTCGAAAAATAATTACGAGGCGTGAAACTACGTAGCTTTGTTCCTATTTTTTAATTAGATTGCTTCCTAGTTGATATCCCCAGGCGTTCGAAGAAAAAGACGTTCATCAAAAATATTTTTAATTATCAGGTCTGGTTTTGTCGTCAATTATATGACTGTATGATTGAAACAAATCACTTTACGAAGTAGCCAATTCAATTCTGGGACTATTTCAAATTGAGTCTGAAATTCTGAAGTTTTGGAGAAAACAGTAATCGCTACTAAATTGGGTTTCGCATCGCAACAGAGTCAGAGATTTAGAAAAATTTGACAAGCAGAATTTGACAGAAACATCCCGAGTTCCGGACCTAGGTATATTTACGTTAGAGATCGCCGAGATCGGTCGTTATTACCTAATGTTGAGCGGGTGCAATCTGAAACCCCTTTCACCGGGTCAGCCCCATTAGATAGGAAATACTGCTACCTACATAGTACATACATACCAACTACCAACGCCCAAGGAAGTTATTTTGAGTTTATAAAAAACAATCTTCACATTTTCACATATATAATGACTATCAACTTTGCCCAAAAAATGTTTACTTCTAAATACCTAAACCCACTTGACTTGTTTCTGACGTCAAAAACCTTGTGAACCACCAACCTTAGAAAATTTTTGTAGACTCTACTTTTGGAAAAATCTCAAGATCTAGCTGAAGCAAATGTAGCGGCTATCATGCGGCAACTAAATACGCGCAATTATGGCCGAACCCAGGTAATTGACAAGCCATTATTATTTTTGAAAACCTTTCAACGCTTCTGTAATTCTGAACCTACTCTTTTTGCTACTCAATAGAGTGTTCTAAAATACAGTGAAGTAAAAAATTTTAATATTTTGTAGCTGATTTTAATTTTTCAAGCTATAGTCTGAGCGGCTTCCACGGTTCACGTTTCAATTCAAGTTAGTTGTATCTGCATCTGGGTCGTATTGTTGTACCTATTGTGACTTTAAAAAGTGCTAGTATTGGTGGAACCATGAGATTTAGTCAACAAAACGCTAATCAACATGACGCATGTCCGTACGTTAAGTAAAACTAATGCCCAGGACATCAGAACTCCCGATCGAAAACACCTCCGCCAAACAAAACAAGGAACGCGGCGGTAATCAGCGAGCATAGCAAAAAGCCTGAGGGGGCAACAGTCAACACTTTGCCTTAAGAAGATTCTTCCAAATAATTGATTGGTAAATGGTAATGATGCTAACAATGGGTGCATGCAAATGCCTGTCATGCAAATGTCAAAAAATTAGCATCCGGAACTTATAGACAAATGATGAAGTATGTTAAGTCGTCTCGACAGCCCATTCCCACATAGACGTGACTCATCTGAACTTTACTACAAATTTTATTCAGAGTAAAATGGATCGTTCAATCAAACTGCTTGTAAACTAGGTAGAAACATTACATTTCGTCTTTATGTCTAGTATCCCCACGGACAAACCGCGTTTATTCGATTAATACTTTTCAGAGCAAACTGACATTGGGCATCGGAATGGAAGTGCTTGCGGCTGTACGAGCATACGGACAAAGGTGCGATTCATATCTTTGAGTGTCCGTTTTCCCGTACCTATATCCGATAGTTTCGACAGAGTTGAACAAATTTTAACTCTGCGGAACGTAGGAACTAGGCATGGGCACGTTTAAACGATTTGAACCGTTTAAACGCAGTCACTTGTTTAACTGTTTAAACGTTTATACGCGGTTAAACGTTTAAACGTTTAAACGCGAAACGTTTTTAAACGTTTAAACGTTCAAACTCGTTTAAACGTTTAAACGTTTAATCGCGTTTACGTTTAAACTTTTAAACGGTCAAAAAACGTTTACAACCGAAAACGCATTTAAACGTGTTTTCTCATCTGTAAACGCGAGCGTTTAAACGTTTACAGATTTTTGTGAACGTCACATACCTAATAGGAACACAGTGAAATCGTGCCGTTTAGTTTGGATGAACGGACATAGGGCTGAAGAGTGAAGGGCAAACGGATACGCAGCTGAACGGACGAAAGTATGAATCCAACCGATCAGCCGTTGTGCGGTTCATTTTGTCCGGACGTTTGTTCATCCGTTTGTTCGTCAAAGGTCCGCCAGAAGTAGGTATGAATCGACCCTAATAATTGATAAGAGGTGTCACGGTGTAAATTTTCCCCCCTGTGGATTTTCCCCCCGGAAAAATTACCCCGGTGTAAATTTTCCCCCCGGAAAATTTGCACCGGGGTAGATTTTCCGGGGGGAAAATTCACACCAACCATATAATTTGACTGTTTTGAACTTATTTTTTCAAAACTGGCCATTTTGTCAATAAATGTATTTATTTTTATGTATTTTTTATTTATTTTTATCAACATATTTATTTTTAGGCTGTGATAGCTATAGACTAGACAATAGGGTTGTTTTGATGTAGAAACCGCATCAAATCAAAACTAGGTTTGATGCAGTTTTGATTTTTGATGCATCAAATCAAATCAAATCAATCGATTTTCAAAAGGTCCAAATCAAGTCAAATCAAATCAATCGATTTTCAAAAGGTCCAAATCAAATCAAATCAAATCAATCGATTTTCAAAAGGTCCAAATCAAATCAAATCAAATCAATTGATTTTCAAGAAGCTCGCATCAAATCAAATCGAATGCTTTTTGAGAAGCCCACATCAAATCAAATCAAATCAATTGATTTTCGAGAAGCCCACATCAAATCAAATCAAATCAATTGAAAATGGGTCGCATCAAAACAACCCTACTAGACAAAAGTCTATGAATTTCGAATGTATGGGTATATATCATACATAGGGCCAATTCCTTTACCGGATTAAACGGACTGGACTTATTTTAGTCCGAGGTTTTGGAACGGCAAGTCGGACTAAACGGACTAAACGGTTTAAAATAAGTCTGCGGCTTAATTTTAGTCTGACCCCATTCCAAAACTACCACAGGACTAAACGGATTTAACATGCACGCTTAACATTAGCGTGCTTAGTTAAGTCCGTTTAGTCCGACTAAAAAGCAGCGCGCTAAAAGTTAAGTCCGTTTAATCCGGAGGTTTTGGAACGGCATTTATAAGCTGAATTTATAAACCTTTTAGTCCGATTATAATTAACCCTTTAATCCGGTAAAGGAATAGGCCCATAGATTAGCTGGACCCGTTTTTTTCGAAGCTAAATTTTCAGTGTCGAAAATTTCGATTCATTGAAGCATTGGCAAACGCTGAACTTAACACATATGCATACAATTACAACGGCGACAATTAGTGGTCGCCGTTGAAGATTTGCGGTTAAAAATTTTTTCAACGACGAATATTTAGCTTCGATAAATCGGGCCCTGAACAGTGTTATTGGCGCTTGTACTGTGTACAGATGAGGCAAGTGAAAGCTCGCACATGTAATTGTACATATAATCCCCGTCTACTCTCCAGTCCTAACTCCTAAGAGCATATTTCAGGCTCAAAATGCGCTGACCTGACGGAAACCTTAACACGCAAAAATTTTCATTTTAGTATTAATTGCCGCGAAAATGAGTGAAAAATAATGAACTTGCAATAAGGGCAAAAAAGGGTTTAATCAAAGTTTTTGGTCATGACTACTGATGTGGATCGGATCGGATCGGTCCGAAATTTTGATGCCGATCCGATCCGGATGCTTGATTGGCGATCCGATCCGATCCGATCCGATCCAGGCCCGGATCGGTCGATCCGATCCGATTCGCCGATCCGATCCGATCCGATCCAGGCCCGGATCGGTCGATCCGATCCGATTCGCCGATCCGATCCGATTAAACATTACGTAACCTTGATGAAAGCTAAAATATCTTTTGTAGAAATATTGTTAAGTATGATTTATTTTAATGTGTATATTGGTTTAAAAATTTAATGAGTTTGTATATAAATGATAAAATGGCATTTTTATAATGAGAGCAACTTAGACAATCCCACGACCAAAAATTTTGATTAATTGGAATGGAAATGTCTTCACAATTTTGGGTCACTACCGCAGGTCGTGGATACCCACGGGTCGGGTTGGGTTGGATCGGAAAATTTGAGCCGTGGGTCAACCCTTGGGTATACACACCCACTTCAGGCTGCGCGGGTCGCTGCATTTTGTCAAACCGGCGAAAAAATTCTGAAATTTTTGCACGTATTCAATCCAATCTGGGTACATAAATTTGGTTACCATTCGGTTAAAGTAGATAGCAACGTGAACAATGTACAGCTGTATATACACTGTGCAAATTGTACTGGGGTATCTGCTAAAAACGGTCGATCATCAGGTACGGGATCTTAAAATGGCGAGTCAAAGTTGGCGTGGTCAACTTTGACGGCACGGGATGGATCGTGGGTTACCCACAAGTGTCAAACCGCGGGCTGGGTTGGGTCGCGGGTAGAAAGTGTTGATCCGCGTCGATTCCCAACTCTTGTGTTAACGGAAAGAATGTTGAAAGATTGTTTTTGTAAATGTAGGTGAAAATTAAGATATATATTTTTCTAAACAATTCACATCACACATTTAGTACGCGTCTTCACGCAACTTCAATGATGAGAAACCTCGCCTCCACTATTGCATATGGTCTATGCATACACTGTACGCTTTCGGTAATATAAAACCGATATTTTGATAATTTGAGTAGTAGTTATACTTGTGCGTTTGATTGATCGCTCGAAAAGTTTTTGAAATTACGCAAAATTTTTTGGCAAATTACGAAATTTTGTGGTCGAGACTCAAAATTTTTACTACCGATCCGGATCGCCGATCCGAAATTTTAAAGCCGATCCGATCCGGCGATCCGATCCGGCAAATTCAGCGATCCGATCCGATCCGATCCGACCCCCGGATCGGCGATCCGATCCGATCCGGCGATCCGATCCACATCACTAGACTCATGACATTTTTAAGGTAGCATTTAGGGTAGTGAGTGAGTGTCTTTGGCGAGTAATTGTTTTCAACGACTATTTCATCATTAATGAAAAAAACTTGCTTGGCATCAATTCTGTTTTTTTTGCTATTGCGTAAAAATTTCAAATTTATTTGAACTATTTTGTAATCGTCGAAAAAATTTCGATACACCTATAACAAAAAGAATATACATCTGTTTACGTGTCTTCAGCTGACTCGTATCATTCGAGTCGAATGCTTGCGCTTTCAAATAGAACAGCGCGACGGATAACGACTTAACCAGCGATATTAGAACTATTTGTTTCAATTATTTCACTTTTGATTAAAACATTAAAATAAAACATTAATATATACATACGGAAGTACAGGACAAATGTGCGATTCATACTTTGTTTGTGTGTCCGATGCCTTACGGCGGCGTAAAATGACGGCGGAGTTGAACTGCATTTAACTTTGCCGGACATAAGACAAAATGAAAGTGTGCCGTTTAGTACGGATGAACGGGCATATACGGCTGAACGGCCGAAAGTATGAATCAATCAGCCGTTCTGACATTCAGTATATCTGGACGTCCTTTTATCTGTTGTCCCAATGAATCGACCCTTAAAATCACCAAAATTGCCCCTGGCGTTGAGTCGCAGCGACCCGTGCCGATCCCAGGCGACTTGGCTATAATAGGTAGAGTTGGTGACCGGCCGGTGTTGAAAGCCGCCGACCGCCGTCCAGCCGGGCCGGCGTGGACGGCCGGCCGGCCGGTAAAAGTCGGCCGGCCGGAGTGGCCGAATTTTTGTAAAGGACCATTTCATCCAATTCTAGAGTGTCATTTTGACATAACTTAGCCTGCCAGATTGTTATGCCGGCCTAATTTTGTCAGTCGGTCGAATCTGGCTGGCCGGCCGGTGTTTTTAACCAGCCGGCCGGCCGGCTGATTTTGACCGACCGGCCGGCCGGCTAAATTTAGCCGGCCCAACGGCCGGCTTTTACCGGCCGGCCGGCGACTGCGGTAGCAGCGTTGATATATATGGTATAAACAGCAAACGGTCGAAGCTATCGCTGTAGCTATAGCCGTTACGGTTACACTGAATGAAAGTCAGGCAAAATGCAGCTATCGTCAAAATCTCCAGTTTCGAAAAGTTCAAAACAGTTAAATTATGGTTGGTGTAAATTTTCCCCTCGGAAAATTTACCCCGGTGCATATTTTAAATATTGAAAATTAATAAAAAAACATAAAAATAACTAAATTTATGGCGAAAATCTCCAGTTTTGAAAAAACAAATTCAAAACAGTCAAATTATATGGTTGGTGTGAATTTTCCCCCCGGAAAATCTACCCCGGTGCAAATTTTCCGGGCTGAAAATTTACACCGGGGTAATTTTTCCGGGAGGAAAATTTACAACCGGGGGAAAATTTACACCGTGACAGCGGCATTATAAAAATAAGTGCTATGATTTTTAACATTTTCGAAATAACGTTATCGCCATTTTGATGCGACCTATTTCCGAATGAATTGATTTTATTTGATTTGAGCCTCTCAAACAGACCATTTTTTATTATTTGATGTTGGTCTGATGCAAAATGAATAATAAGATTTGATCACCAAACATCAGAACCGCATGAAAACTAGTTTTAATTTGACTCAAAACAACCCTAAAAGTTGTCTCACAAGTCAATAAGTTACTGTGGCATTAGTGTGTTCCGGAAAGACAACAACAAAAAACAAAAGGTTTGCAATTTACATTTAGGCGAGTTCAAAACGAAATGGTTAATTGAGTGTGCAAAACTGAAAAATGTCGTTCAGTACATCCGGTGGAAAGTGTTAAGTTTTTAAGACTAATTCGATTTGGAATGACCAAAAGTTATGTATTGCTCTAATTTGCTGGTTGGCTTTATTTTTTGTCAGCTAATTAGTAAGTTACGTATAATTTTTTAATTATTAATTTACTGTCAGCACTTGTCTGTTATGTATATACCTAGATTACGGATGCTTGATCGTAGCAATTCCACTTGGTTTTGGTCAGTTAAGTTAATCGATAAATCGGTTCCGACTCCGAGCTCCGAGGGCGTATTCCTTTACCGGATTAAATGGTTAATTATAATCGGACTAAACGGTTTAAAAATTATGCTTAAAAATGCCATTCCAAAACCTTCCGATTAAACGAACTTAACTTTTAGTGCGCTGCTTTTTAATCAGACTAAACTATGTTACTACTACTATCAGACTAAATCTTTTAACCAACTTAACTATGCACGCTAATTCTAAGCGTGCGTGTTAAGTCCGTTAAGTCCAGTGGTAGTTTTGGAATGGGGTCAGACTAAATTTAAGCCGCTGACTTAGTTTAGTCCGTTTAGTCCGATTTGTCATTCCAAAACCTCGGACTAAATAAGTCCAGTCCGTTTAATCCGGTAAAGGAAAAGGCCTCGAGTTACAACATGAAAGGCTCGGACCGTAATAGCAATAGGAGCCCTGACCAGTAGAGGCCAAGGCCTAAGAGTATGAGTGTACGGCTATGTATGTCCAAGCCGTTTACGACAATGTAGTGCTAACTGGCATATTATACCATTTTATCTCATTTAGCACAGTTCAGGGAAAAATAGCGGCAAGCTGCATTTTGAGTTTTTGACCCTATTATCAAGAGTACATAATAGGATGTACTATTGTACTGTATTGTAATACGATGTCCTATTATGTACTCTTGCTATTATATATTAGAGACGCGTACACATTAGGACCTAGTCAGTAGTCAGAGTCCAAACCAAGCAACCTCAGTTTCAGCTCAAGAGCGTACACGAGAGTGTGATTTTAGTAGGTAGAATCTTTCAGTTGTGACGACCGTGGTGTCCCGCGCATTATCGATCGATAAGAAAATCGATCGTGATAAACGAGCAGTTGGTTACTACAATAATTGGCCGGCTTTTTTGCACCCGGAACCGAAGCAGGCAAAAACGGCTCAAATTGTCCGCAATCAGCTTCTACCGCTCTCAACTATATTCTCCCAAACGGCGATTCATCTACCTGGAGGTTTCCCAACGAACCCTGAAAATTTTCTCATAAACCCTGGATATTTACCAGCGCAATCAGGCCATTCTCGGTCAAATCAGAGAATTTTTCCGACGACCAATTTTGCGGAAACAATTCACCTTCGGCGACCTACGAACGGTTTCACTGGAAATTTGAGAATTCTCGGAGTTGATCTGCTGAATTTTGGCTACAAAGAGAATCGACAACTGAATGTTCAAAACAGTTTTAAGGTGCCGAGTCGAATTTTCACGCTGCCAACCCATAAAGCTGTTTATAAATGTAACTACAACCTTTGTGGACCTCAGATTCAAAGCTATGCGCTAGGTTAAAAAAGACTTTTCGTGATACCTAGCATGAAACCTAGGACGCAAATTATTATTGTCACTCTGATGACAAGGCTTATCTTATAGTTGTGAAGTATATTATATGAATTTACTGCAATTGACTTCGTTCACTTCGTACCTAACTGTGATCATAATAATATATATAATACGACTTTCGCATGTACATCTGTACTCTGTAGGGACTGTACCTACCGAATACCTCTATATATAGTCGGAGTGTATATTTTCTGGTACCACTGAACTATGTAGTAGGAAAATATTAGTACCTCCAGTTTTTTTTATTTCATAACCAATATTAATTAAATATATCAAGATATTTGGTATTTTTTGACGCTTGTGCTTTTTAACCAAAAACTGTGTCTTGCTTCACTAAATCTGAAAAGCACTTGGTAGCCACTGAAGAAAACCGATGCAATATGATAATTATATTTTGTACCATCGTTTACGGCGCGGGGGTGGACGCGGGTCGCGGGTAGTGATGTGGATCGGATCGCCGGATCGGATCGGATCGACCGATCCGGGGGTCGGATCGGATCGGATCGCTGAATTTGCTGGATCGGATCGCCGGATCGGATCGGCTTTAAAATTTCGGATCGGCGATCCGGATCGGTAGTATGAATTTTGAGTCTCGATCACAAAATTTCGTAATTTGACAAACTTTTGCGTAATTTCAAAAAATTTTCGAGCGATCCATCAAACGCACAAATACAACTACTATTCATACCTATTATCGGCTTTATATCAGCGGAAGCGTACAGTTTATGCATACATAAGAGGAGGGGAGGTTTTCATCATCGAAGTTGCGTGAATACACCTACTAAATGAATGAAGAGAAATGTGTATAAATATAGGTATCTTAATTTTCGCCTACAAAAACAATCTTGCAACATTGTTTTCGTTAACACTGAGTTGGGCATCGTTCGTTACAGGCAGAATCGCCGTGGATCAAAATTTTCGACCCGTGATTCCAACCCAACCCGCGGTTTGACACTTGGGATTTCGGAACCTATGATCAAAACCGCGCCGGATCCAACCCGCGCCGTCTAAGTGGATCCACGACCAACTTTGACCTACCACTTTAAGTTACCGTAGGTACCTGATAATTGATCGTTGTTAGCTGATACCCCTGTACTATTTGCACAGTGTACAGCTGTACATACATTGTTCACATTGCTACGTACTTTAACCGAACGGTACCCAAATTTATGCACCCAGGATTGGATTGAATACGTGAAAATTTTTTCAAAATTCGCCGGTTTACCTAACAAAATGCAGCGACCCGCACAGTTTGAAGTTTTTACCAAAGGGTTGACCCACGGCTCAAATTTTCCGATCCAACCCATCCCAACCAGTGGGTATCCACGACCTGCGGTAGTGACCCAAAATTTTCACATTTCCATTTTTCAAATAAGCAAAATTTTTGGTCGTGGGATTGTCTAACGAGCTCGCATTGCAAAAAACGCCATCTTATCATGCATATACAAACTCACACTCATTATAATAGGTTATACTTAACAATATTTCTAGAAAAAATGAAATTTTTAGCCTTCATCAAGATTACGCAATTTTGAATCGGATCGGATCGGATCGGCCGATCCGGGCCTGGATAGGATCGGATCGCTAATCAAGCATCCGGATCGGATCGGCATCAAAATTTCGGACCGACCCGATCCGATCCACATCACTAGTCGCGGGTACCCGCGGACTGGGTTGGGTCGAGAAATTTGAGCCGTGGGTAGGTACCCACTTCAGGCTACGTACGTGCGTCGACTAATTTTTTTCCGACCTAAAGAGAAACCTAAAAAATCACTATGTAGGTCTCCAATTTTACAAAAATTTGAGTACCGTGTAATAAATAGTACCGTTCGTTTAAGGTACATAATAGATATGTAGCAATGCACACGATGTAAGGTACAGATGTGCACTTTGCACATTGAAACAACAACTAAAAACAATTAATTATCAGGTAGGGTATGTCTATGGAGTAGTGGGTCAAGTGGGTCGCGGCTCGGGTTTTACGGCGCGGGTTGGCTCGCAGGTTACCCACGAGTGTTGAGCCGCGGGACGGGTTGGGTCGCGGGTGGAAAATTCTGACCCGCGTCCACCCCTGTTCTTCGTCCGAACATTCTTACAAACAAGTATGAATCAGGCTTAGAGCATCAATTAATTATTACATTCACTGTTTGTATTTGTACACAGAAAGTGAGCAAGTGATATTTATTAATAAATATTTTACACACAAAAACAATAACATTAAAATGGACCTCTAATTGAAAAATATTAAACAATTAATCGTGAAAAAATATAGTTAAAAATACAGTTGCTAGACTCGACAAAATGACGTGAATCGCTAAAGACCAATTTACTTAACTACTCAGGTTGATAGCTTACTAATTATTATTAAGTTTTACAAAATAAACATCATGAAATGTTGAAAATTGAAAAAAAATTTATTTGTAATTATATATAATATAATTAGACAAGGATTGATGTGCGCAATTACGATTAGATATGGAAGTTACTATTCTGAAATTCGAGAAAGCCAAGTTTTTTATGTATATTATAAAGAACCCCACCTATAGTTTTCCAGCATTCGAAACAAACAACATGTAGGTAGAACCACTGTCAATGCTTAACGCGTATATTCCACAGTCCAGACCATCACAAGAAACCATCCTAAACAACAACAAAATTGAAGGACTAGGGGGAGCGTCCCAAAAATCGGGCCAAAACTGGGTGAAAATGGCAACTTTTTCGATAAGTTTACCAAATTTAGGTTTCTTCTGGTCAATTCAGAAGAAGTGGTTTCTCAAAATTTGGCCAAAGGGGCTCCCCAAAGTTTCAGATCCCTTACAGGTATGGTTTGAGCTTTGAGGTTGAGCCGCACCACCTTTAAATGCTTTTAAGTTTAATTGCAACAAGAACTCATGCAATATTATATTCAACCTTCAACCTATTCTGAACAATATCATATTCATATGAAATACAGTCATGCATGACACGCGGCACATATATTATATTGTAAGACTGGGGCGATATTCTTCTTAAAAAAACAGATTACAACCATGAAAAAGTTATTGTATCAGCAAATTGTATAAACTTTTTGTCGTTTATTGGTCAGGTGTCCAGACTTATAAGGCCGTAAACAGTTATAAAGTTCAATTCTCGGCACAAACAATAGTTTTAATTTTTGTTTTTGCTTTTACGCCGTCAGCCATGCATTTTTAGGAATCGCCTACGTAAATTTCTGTTGGTAAATTAAAATCGATACAGAAATTTTGTACTGAAGTCACAAAATCAGCGTACACTTTTAATAAATCGTAAATTCACCTGAAAAATATTTTTGATCCTCACATCGAAACATACTCGATACAACATTGCACAAAACTTTCCAAGTTGGGAACTGAAAAACTGCACGTGACGTGAAGTCAAAGGCGTCTCGTAGCTAAGTTTTGTGCAATCCGTTACACAGAAATAAATAATTTATTACTAAAATTAGTTCACATATCAATCGTTCTTTCGCTCTCCAAAATAATCCAAGAAATTCGTTTATCTTCAGTCAATGCAGAAGTGCTTAGATCATTCTGGCGCTCTAGGAAAAAATAGTAGTGGCGAAAAACATTGAAATGAATATAGCTAGAGCCACTGGTTAATAAAAATTAACTACTGTAACTTTAGATCCAGTTTTTGTGCATCAGCCATGCGACAGCGACTTCGCGGTTCATGGGGTTGGGTACCTTACCTTCTGCGTAAATTCGACGAAAATCCGCGAACTTAATTTCCTTTCGCAGGTAGTTCTTCTCCCTTTTGAATAGTGCTCATCATTGTTAATAAAAGCTTCATTCAAATGAATATTTATTATTCAATTAATGAGAGAATAATAATAAGTAACTGTAAACTGAGAAATAATTACAGAAAATATTACAATCACTAGGGATGGGACCGAAAAAAATTTCACCGAATACCGAATATTCGGTTTTTCGTTTTCGGCCGAAAACCGAATACCGAATACCGAATACCGAATAGTTGTCATTTGTCACGCAGATTTCTCAGATTTTAAAAATCCAGAAAAATATAATACTACGTAGTACGTATAAATACTATCTATAGGACCCCGGGGTGGAGTGGGACAGTGTTTTTTGGCGCGAAAAGTTACACCTCCAACTAAAAAGTTTCAGAAACAATGCCGAAAACATGCGACTTTGAGCGATATACACAACATACTCGCATTTTTTCAACGTAGAAACATGTTTTATATATATGCTATATGAACCATGTAGTATAATATTATACAAATAACTATCGTGCCAGTGTGCTGTCGAATATATCACCCCCTTCGTGTAATCATCTTTTTGCTTCTTGCAAACCTGGGTTTTTAAGGCCATAGCTAAGGCCATGGCCTAATTTTTTCCGGATTGGCCTAAATTTTTTCAGCGATTGAAGCCAGCTGGCCTAAACTTTTTCAGCTACCGATGAATAAAAAATTTCTGATACGTCTCCAACTGACCAAATTCGGCCTAAAAATAAAATTTCTATATATTTGTTTCTGGGGGCTCCCGCCCCCAGCCCCCAGACCCCTGAAACTTTGTGGCTTTGTGTTCTTTGCTTTTATCTTTCATGAAGGCTTGTCTCTTTTCACCCCGGCAGTTTTAAGTGGGACAGTTATTAAACTGCTTGTGAACTTTGCAAAGTTTACTCGCATTTTTCCAATTTTTTTTAGTTTTGACGATACTTATAAGCATCCATCAAAAATTCATGCAATTAATATGAGTTGTGTTAAATGCCTCACAAATGCTAATTATATAGAGGTTATTATTTAACATATAATTATACAGTTTTTATGTTTTTTCTGTACGTCTCAGGTCGAAGTGTAGTGCTAATTGAAAGATTAATAAAATGAGTTCTTATTCTAAACGTTCTTTCATTTGGAATTTCCTTGATTTTCTAACTATTCGGTATTCGGCCGAAAATTGACTTTTCGGTACCGAATACCGAATACCCGTTTTTCGGCCGAAAACCGAATACCGAATACCGAATACCGAATTTTCGGTACATCCCTAACAATCACACAACATTACCGACGTTGCCAACGGCAGCGAAACTATAAAAAAATATCTGTTGATTTGTGATCAAAATTTTATTAATCAAAATAAATCTGTGTATAAAAAAATTTATCAAAACGATGATGAAACTTAGTGTACAATACATAATACGCATCTTTTAATATCAGGCTAGATAAGAAACAGTTTATCAGTGGAACATACAATTTGTCCAGCAATCTCTGAATATATTCGTCTTCTTGCAAGCCAACGAACTGTTCCACTTTCTCGCCGTCCTTGAAAGCTACCACTGTCGGCACTGCCGCTACCTACAATAAAAAAGACAATGCTTGCCGTTCTACTGTTATTGACACGCAAAACAATGCCCTACATAGCTGTCTACAAAAATGACAACTATTCATTATAAGATTTATTATCAATTAGTGGATTTTGCAGATGCTTATAAAAGCACGAATAAATGGAGCTCAATACACTGGTTGAGGCTACAACATTTAGTTTAGCCATTCAGATGCTGCTGTAGTTATAACTATCTGATCCACCTGAACTTGTCTAACCCAAAAACCAATGTCGCTGCAGTGCCGTTGGTGAGTGTTTTTTGCAATAGCTCCACAATCATTAATCAGCCCTTAGACTGCAAAGGAGCAGCTAAATTGAAATTCAGAAAAAGGTGGACATATATTTTGTTTTTTAAAGTTAAAGCAGCTTCTCTTTCTATTTTTCACTCAAATCTGGCTTTAATTTAACAGGAACACATTATGCGTACATCGTAGTCCATGGCCAAATCAGCGTGATCATCGATGTTGACCTTGGCCAATAGGACTCGACCGCCCCGATGGTCTACAATGGATTCCAGTCGCGGTCCCAGCACTCGGCAAGGAGCACACCAGCTTGAAAACACACAATAACAATAACTATCCCTTGGTATCCGAGAGTAAAACCACCTTTGTAAAATCTACTCCTAGAGTCTTGACTAGACCATTCCACAAAAATGCACTATACGTTGTGTTCAGATTCAAAAGTATTTTTTATCACACAGTTGGGGGGATGGGTTGGGGAAGGACCCGCAAAATTCGGTCCCATAAAAGGGAGGGGGGCTCCCGGAGGGGGAATAAAAGCGGGGCGTGAGCAAAAGTCACGGCGTGAGTAAATTTCCTGCCAAAATTTCTTTTGAGTGTTTTAGCATTTGAACACGTATTTTTGCATGGCCGAAAATGGTCAAAGTCGCTAATTTTTAGTCATGAAAAGTAAAATTACGTCAGTCTTGACAGAAGGGGGGTCAAAATGCCGGGGGTTCCGGGGAGTGTGGGTCCCAACACAAAGGAGGGGTACCCAAACTTTTAGTGCTCTCACATGTATGTTACATGTGCTTACCGCAAGTAAGTACCTGTCAGACGAATGCCGCAATTAGCCAACAGTTTCGAAGTTACAAACTGGCGATTTCTCAAAACTAAAGCGGCTATTGCTATTGTAGATTGTTATTGTCGATTGGAGCACGTGCACACGAGCTCGCTTCGGAATGGCCGTATACTTATTTAAGAAAACGTTTAACAAATAGGATTTCAACAAGCGCATCTGCCTGCGTTATGACAGACAGGGAGGAGATTGTCTCACTCTTTTCCTATAAGTGAGACACTATTATCAAGAGTACTACTCTTGATAGTTATCTTTGCCAATGATACAGTTTTTATTCGTTCAAGGCCCAATAAAATACGTATAAAGCTACTCCGCTGAATCCACTAATGAATTAAGTCCAGCAAACTAACTCAGCGTAGAAGTCCACCAAAACAGGGGTGTTGGACTTGATGACCCGATCCTGAAAATCGTCATAATCTTGAATTTGGAAAGAAGTAGCCGCTGCTTCGCCTTCACAAAAATGCTGCTGCTGTTGTCTACAACAAAGTGAGACCTGTAGACAAGGGCAAATCCAGGAAGATATTTCGTGGGAGGGCGGCGACAACTTTTAAAATTTTTAGTAACATTTCTCCCACAGCAAAAAATTTTTTGGGGCAAATCACTAAAAACCCTGGCGTACAGGATAAAGTTCTGGAGGGGGCGACCGCACCACCGCCCCCTAGATCTGCCACTACCTGTAGGTGTAGACAAAGAGAGGAACCAAGTATGTTACATATGTAACTAAGCTTAAAGGGGTCTATTCATACTTACGGCCGTATGTGCGTTGAGCCGACACAATTATCAAACAATCACTCAACGTATAATGTAGAAGATTTAGTCGTCCCGTAATTTTTTCGTAATACTGCAAGCTGAGTGTACATACCATTTTAGGATGAATTTACCCTAGCTCTGATTTTATTCTATCCCTTGAAGTTGAAACAGCGATGTTGGTTTAGGATATTATTTGTTATTTCATTCACTGATTCTATCTTCATTCAATATCAACTACATACGTCAACCCCTTCCGTTACCTTGTCAATGAAATGTTAGATCTGGAACGTAGCACAGAGGACAGGGGAGGGCCGTATTGACTGCGAGCCCCAGTGGCCAGGGTTCGAGCCCCCAACTGACCCACAACCCTTCGCACGAGTCGGGTGTACATTAGTAGTTCTGAAAAGGGTAAAACAGAAGTAGTATGTTTATTCTATGTTAATTGATAATCCGTATTCAGTAAGAATAATCAACATTTCTGGACCGCTGAGTAGTGTAAGGTAAGGTCGTAAAGGTAACCCGCGGATAGATAATTATCCTTTATCGTGTCCGCCCTCGGGTGCGGTGCGTCATTTCTTTTTTTTTTCTTTTTTTTTTTTTTTTTTTTTTTTTTTTTTTATTTTTGGTGGGTTTTTTTTTGGTTTCCGTTACAAAACCCTGGAGCGTCAGGGGTGCTACTTCAAGAGTGACTACATCCGTAGAGGGGGGGGGGCAGCCCCTCAAGGCATAATGCCCTACACGGACTTCTGTTACCTTCCCACGTTGTTGTGGTACCCATTTACCAACCAGGTGAGGATGGACTGCTGGGTTGGCAGGAGCAATGTGGCCCTAATCTCTTGCTCTAGGAGACTACGTATAACCCAGTGGCTGGGATTCGATCCTCCAACCTTCCGATTAAAAATCGAACACCGTAAACCACTCGGCCACGCTGAGTAGTGTGTTGGCATGGAGGATGGCACCTCTGAGGTGGATGCGGGTCGAAAATATTACCCCGCGGCTTGACACTATGAACCTACGACCCAACCCGCGCCGTACAAGTCGACCCGCGACCCACTTTGACCAACCATTTTAAGATACCGTACCTAATTAGTGAATTGTGTTTAGCTGATGCCCGAGTACAGTTTCACAGTGTACATTTGTACATTTCCATATCGTTGGTCTAACCGAATGCAACTATTACGCAGACCCATTATTTCTGTAAAATTGGAATGCACGTGGTAATTTTTCAGGTTTCGCTGGTCAGAAAAAGTTTGGTGACCGGCGCAGCCTGCTGGGGCATGTTGCTCAACTTTACAAGTCTTACAATTGTAACAATTGTAAGTGCAAAATCAAGTGATACGTTACGAATTCATCATATAAATTCATTACGAATCACCTTTTTTCGCACTTACAATTGTAAGACTTGTCAAGTTGAGCAACAGGCCCGGTTAATGGGTACCCGCCGGGTGAATCCGGGTTAATAAAGTGGGTACCCGCCGGTTGATCCACGGGCCACGGCTGAAATTTTCCTACCCAACGACGTTTCCCCATTTTCCTACCCGACCCGCGTCCACCCCTGCGTTGGCATCAGGCATGAATCACAAAAGGACTTCACAGAAACTCGACAATCAAAGCGGTCAACAAGAAATATTTGGATTCTAACGCAGGGCGACCGTTGCCCCACCCTATGACCGCAGAGGACATGAAAAACCGCTGGGTGATTCAGATTATGCAAATGAGGGGAACCGCAGGACGACGTCATAGAGCTCCCATGCTATGTGACATTATGTCGGTTTAACCAAGAGTACATAATAGTGTCTCACTTTATTTAGAAGAAGAGTGAGACACTCTCTTTTCTGCCTGTGTTATAGCGCAGGCAGATGCGCTCGTCATTTCCAGGCCACATGTTGCCGTTTTATGCAACATGTGGCTGGCCAATCAGCGCGTGGATTCTCTGCGAAACACACTTTAGTATATAATCGCTGGTGCGTTGATAAGCATTAAGATAGGGATAAAAGGTTAATAACTCATTATTTATTTACAGTCTGCTTGCAAAAACATTAAAAAAGGTTAGCAAAACCTTTGTGGATATTTTGGGAAACTTTCAGCGGAATTGATTGAGAAACTTTTGAGATATAAACTTTTATCAATTTTTTAAAAGTTTCTGAATTAATTTCGCTGAAAGTTTGCCAAACTATCCCCAAAGGTATTTGCAAACCTTTTTTAATGTTTTTGCAAGCAGACTATGAATAAATAACGAATTATTAACCTTTTATCCCTATCTTAATGCTTATCAACGCATCAGCGATTATGTACCAAAGTGTTACGCAGAGAATCTACGCGCTGATTGGCTACCCACATGTAGCATAAAACGGCAACATGTTGTCTGGAAATGACGAGCGCATCTGCCTGCGCTATAACACAGGCAGAAAGGAGTGTCTCACTCTTCTTCTAAATAAATAAATAGAGTGTGACACCATTATGTACTCTTGGTTTAACACATCAGCGAATGGCAGACTATCAGTATATATAGGCAGTAACTTTAAAAGGCGTTGAACTGCAGACTGGGTAAAAAATGATCTTTTCGAATGAAAGAGAACATCGTAATAAAACATTCTATGTGTATTTCATCCGATCATGTGTTAAGAGTTCCTTAGACTAGTCTTTAGTTAACCGCGTTTCCACCCTCAACGTTCGCGAGTTGCCATTGTTCGAATCTTTCACCATCACTTTCAAGGCCTCCAACTCTCAGTTACACACCGCATATTCATCATGAGCTCAAGCCGTTCCCAACCCCAGCAAAACGTAAACCAATATTAAAATTGACAACTAACACCCAACAACAAGTAGTGAAACAATCTTTTATTTATTGAATAAATCAACAAGGCAACAAGATTTTATAAAACAATACTAAATATAAGGCAAAAATGTCATAATTTAACTAAGAGCTTCTTTGACCAAACTGACTAGACTATTCTGTAAAGTGGTCACTTCCTAAAACAAAGAACAAGATATGTCGTTAATTCACAGAAAGTGTTGTCGTGTTTCACTACACTGAGTCTAAAACATTATTTTCAAACAAAATGGAATCGTGCAATGCAAATTTGATATTTTATAATTATGATTTTGACCTGGAATGTATTTTCGCTAACATTAAAATTATTTTGTGTACCCTAGCTAGTATAATCTGGTTTGGAGATATGCAATGATAAAATGGAGGACAATAATTATTAATAAGTAATATTCATATATCCATTTTGGAACCACACAGGCACCATGGAAATCGACAATTTGCTAACCTCTCGATCAAGCTGATGCCGCAGCAAGAACACATCCGGAAATTTATCAATCACGTGTTTCAAATCCTTCAACGAGTCGAATTCACTAGAAAAAATGAATAACAGAAGCTAATTGGTTGAAGTTTTGAAATTATTAACCTTAGGTCAAATGCTACAAAGATCAATTTAAACTTAAGACGTTCCCTGATAACAAACTACTGAAAAAAGATTAATAGAAAGCGGTATAGTGTCATAGACTTCAGCCATTATCAGTCTCAGTGTCTGAATTTGCTCAGCCTCAGATTGAAGCACAATCAACAGGATTTAGTCAAGAAATGGAAAAGCACGTTGTATTTGTATGACAAGCAAAAATTTACTACATATAGATTCTCCTTTTTGGACCTCAAAACTTTCCGAAAAGCCATCTAGTGACCTATTTCAGCCATGACTCCTCGAATATTTCGCTATCCACTGTGGAGGTAGTGTCTGATGAGGTTTGGTGGCGTGCATTTTTCCCTGATATTATATGGGCGAATAAGGCCCTACCTCTGTGTCAACAAAAATGACCACCCACTCACTTTTGCGTTTTTTGAGATGTCTAATCAATTACGTAACCTCACCTTTTACTGCAACTGAATCGAAAGCGATCGCTGTCTCCCAAAGAGAACAGCACATGGCCTTCTGAAACAAACAAATGCCCATCAAACAGTGTCGGACAAAAGTCCCAATTCATCAAAGCGGTCACAAGCACTTTTGTTAACGAGCGTATACTTTTTTTGAAACGATGACAGTCAGTATTATTTTACCATATCGGTAAAATATAGCGCGGCCAACACAGAATTTTTAAAACTAGTAGAATACAGTCACTTGACACTGTCGTGCTCAAATTGGCAACGGGTCAAAATTATTTGAACCAACTAAACCTGACGCTGATACGACTGACGACGAGGAGTGAAACTGATTTTAAAAACTTGAGCCCGTTTTCTTACTTTACTTGTTTAACATTTAAATTTTACTTGTCAGTCTGTAGACTTCACTAAGTTCACTAATTGGCGTGAAAATTTTTTTACTGAATACTTGGAACAGCTACACAGTTCTGCTACTTAGTGCTTTTGCTAACAACGAATCTGTAAAAATGTTTGGAAAAAGCAAAGTCAAAATCTATGCGTTTTACAACCAAAATATTTGTCAGGAATTGACCTGCACACAAAAAAACCCCGCAGGTCATAAAATGACCGGGCATGATTCAAGGTCAAACAGGCACGGTTGTGAACTCTACCTACTCACCAGTTTCCACTACCTCCTTCTGCGACAATTACTATGTCAGCAATCGGTAGTTTACGTTCTTCATGCCGCTGCGACGTTCATTGTTGCTGTTTACATTCTAAGTTTACACTGTTGCTGTTTACATTAATATGCCAAGATTATATATAACCTCTTATATATACGCCAACACATACAGTTCCAGGTGCGCATAACTGTACAACACACGCACCGACGCGCGCACACAGCACACAAGGTCAGCCGCTGTGTGTCCAGTACAGCCTTCAGTTCGATGCACTGAAACTAAGCATGATTTACATGCAATTTTGGTTTCAGTGCATTGACTGAATCACGTATGCACGGCCGCTGAGGCGGCGCGCAAAAATACTAACTTTTTGCAAACTTATAAAAAATACGATGGATAAATTTCTAGATTCTAGATTTCTAGATTTTTCAGCTTGTGAATAGATAGCTGTTCACAATATCTTGTCAACACAGATCAAAAGGCCAAAGGGTATATCGAAGTGAAACTTCAGCCGCTAAGTTTGTAATCGTTCATAAGTCAATACTCAATATTACAAAAAAGCCCTAGAAATAGCCATATTAAAACATCTGTGATTCTTTTGCCATTTCGGCGGCTTACTGGACGGCTCGAAGTATGAATCGAGACCAATCTGTCAAAGTCAATATAAATTCATTGTAAGGCCAAAAATCACCTGGAATCTGTATCCCGTCCGATTGGATTGGAGTCAAAGGGAAGCCAGAGAAGAGCACCGGGGCTAAGGGATGCAGCTGACTGATTTCTGTGACGAAATTCATTCCAGACTGTTCGTCACTGATCTGAAAATAGGAGGTCTCAGGGTCAGTCACTTCATGAGGGCTCAGAATCTGCAAGGGGGGGGGGGGGTTGCACAAAAATGAACAATACATTACTGCCGGTATGATACGTACGACTGTCTGTGTAAAGCTTATGAGATACACACAATGGCTCCGGCTGAAGTATGACTAGAGATTGTCACATAATAAGGCAAACCATTTTCTCACTCTAGATTTCTGAGCACATTGTTCAGTCCTGGGGCCTGTTTCAATAAACTCACAGGCGCACAATTGTAACAAATTTGGCTGCAAAATCAGATGATTCGTAATGAAATTATACGTGTATTCATTACGAATCACCTGATTTAGCACTAACAAATCTCACAATTGTGGGCCTGTGAGTTTATTGAAACGGGGCCCTGGCCTTGTAAACCATACGGCTAGTTCATACCCGTCTTAAGAGAGTCCATTTGTCCGTAAGCAAAAAGCCTGCTACAGAATAATACAGCTTATCAGGCAATTGTAGGTGTGCAAGCCATGTCTAAATAAATGTGCAAAAAATCTTGCGACAAGTATGAACTAGAGATTAGACTCATTTTAGCAGGACTAAAGCAAATTAGATTTTAAAGCAAAGAATGCTGAAACTGTGCTTACAACTCGAGTGAATAGGAACCAAGGACTAGTCTCAGGGTCAATGTTTTTTTCATCAACAGCACTGATCGGATGGAGACTGACGGAGTTGACGTGTCTGAAAAAACAACATTCACAAAAAATGACTATCTTAAATGAATCTTGATAATGAATCTATTCCAGCCAAATTATCAGCTTTACCATAGAATACACTAAGGCTGGATTCATACTGACATCTGTATGTCCGTTGAGCGGCTAAATTACGAAATAATGACGTCACTAATAGTATATAAGATCGGCATATGGCGTGATTACTTCGTAATTATTTCGTAATTTTGCCGGCTGCACGGACACACGACTGTAAATATGAATCGACCCTGTGGAATGCATAGAAGCCGTCTAACGTTAAAGCCAGTCTAAGGCGTTCTTATTTCAGTAAATTAGAACATCGTCATTAAAAATTCTACACGTATTAGATAGGTTGGAATGTTGCCCTTAGACAGCGTTTACCAAGACTAAGCTAAGACTGCCTTTACGCATTCCGCCGTAACAGTTTAAAACAAGCCCAATCTGCGGCAAAACCTTCAGTAAGTATTAAGAATTACTTTCAAGTAAGCTGACCAGTAGATCAGCTAAAACCTGTTGTGCAACGAACAATTATGTTACTGCAAAATGTGTACGCAAAATATTGAAGTATGTACTGTTTTTCAGCAACATGAGTATGCAAACAATTCAAAGCGTTTTTGTCTTGCAATAAAGTTGTTTATGCAACCAAAACTTGAAGTATTTTCATCTTACAACAAATTATGTACGAACGAGATGTTTTACTAAGGGCCTATTCCTTTACCGGATTAAAGGGTTAATTATAATCGGACTAAACGGTTTAAAAATTATACTGAAAAAAGCCATTCCAAAACCTCCGGATTAAACGGACTTAACAGCTAGCGCGCTGATTTTCAAGTCCGTTTAGTCCGATCAAGCTGGACTTCATTTTTCGCGCTAAACCGTTTAGTCCGGTAGTTTAGGAATGGCCCAAATTTATAATCGGACTAAATTTAGTCGGACTTAATTTAGTCCGGTGTCATTCCTAAACTTAAACTTCCCGACACTGATAAATTTGTATTATGGTGCCACTATAATGTTTTTTCGCTCCAGCCAATCAGTTTTGTCTCCGCCTACAAACTGTACTCTGATTGGCTGAGCAGTCGAAGTTGACAATTAACTCGCTGTTTGAAAACAGCGTTTTCGCAATATAAAAATGTATTTGCAGCTGCACATAATATAAAAAAACTAGCTGCAAATGACAATCTATTAATTGTTTAATCTCCATTGTATATAAAGACTATTTAGCACGTAATGCTTCAGGCCAGCGTAGCCGAGTGGTCAGAGCGTTCGCCTTCGGCCAGATAGGTTGGATGTTCGAATCCAGCTTGAATTTTTTTGGATTATTTTTGATTAAAATATCAAACATATCATATCATATAAAACAATATTATTTTTTTAACATATCAAAAATCTGTTATTTAATTTTTGACAAGAATTTGTTGGAAATCGACCAAAAAAAGCAATTTTGACGAAGATTTTGTGGAATACATTTTTTATACCAGATATTTAAAATACACTATAAAATAGCCCAATTATTCAGCTATAATTTGATATATAGATCGTCCAAATTGGTTAAGGTAGTGATAAGTAGCAAGAGAATAATTGGGGGGCACCGGGAAGTTAAGTCCGTTTAATCCGCGCAACAAATCGCGGACTAAAACTCCGTGTAAAATGCAGCGAGTGGACTAAACAGACTTATTTAAATCAGGTTTAGGAACGGAAATTTTTTAATCGGACTAATTTTAGTCCAGCTGAGAGTTTAATCCGGTGGTAGTTTAGGAACGGGATCGGACTAAAAAGTTTAATCCGGTGGTAGTTTAGGAATGGGTTCGGACTAAAATTAAGCAGCAGACTTATTTTAAACCGTTTAGTCCGTTTAGTCCGACTTGTCATTCCAAAACCGCGGACTAAAATAAGTCCAGTCCGTTTAATCCGGTAAAGGAATAGGCCCTTAGCGAATTCGGTATGTATTATAAGTCGTTAAGATTAGAAGGAAGTCGAAAATCCTAGGTATGAAGTCAAAGGCGCCGCCCCCCTTCTCTAGATCGGAAACTGTGTACCATTCATCTGCCGAAAATAAGGTAGACATACTATAAATCAAAAAATTTGTGATTTCCTTATCAGAAGACCAGCCACTTGCTATCGGTTGTCAAGGGGTGGTGCTCGGTGGTGCCTAGAGGGTTTTCCCTCCTTTTGTCTGTAGACTAGGTTACCCTTTTTCTTGTGCGTACAGAAGTCTGAATCCAACGGTGCATTTTATATCCTTTGGTCAGGTACTCAGGTTTATACTTGTATGTAATGATGTGCGCCTCCAGTGTATTGCGCTTCCACTGTATTTCCGATGGATTCAGTTATGCAGGAAAGGTTAGAACGGCTGATTCACAGCATGTTCAGTCATACGATCAGAGATTTACAAAAAATTAGCTGAACAATCTCCATTTTAATTAGAATATAATTATATCACTGTATCTGCCGCACTTGTTTTTCTCTGGCTTAGGGAAACTCTTCAGGTCGTTGTGCTGAGCACGATTTATATAGACATTGAAGTGTGTACGTACCACCTACGAATGCTGCATGGGAATTATGACTTATGGATTTATTAGTAACCGGGATTCACAAAAGGTGTTTTAATTATTGGCCGGAAACTTTGCTATGTGCGTTTTATACCACCACTTTCACTGTCACATGAATTAGACTGGGTCCACTAGTCAAAATGCCCAGTGAACACACTCTAACGCGGGGTGGATATGAAATTATGAAAATGGGTCCTGGACCCGCCAATCTTTTGATTTTGGTATAAGGCCATATATAACGGCAAGTTTGAAAATTAGAGCTAGAGTAATTTTTGGCCGAAACACCGTCTTTAAGCGTGAAATTTTGCTATTTTTGAAAAATTTGGCCATAATTTCGGTAAAAATAGGATAAATTAAACAGAAATGACTGTATATATTTGCGAGCCTGTTTTACACAAATTTTGCTAGCCCTTGTACCTTGGCGCTGATTTTTCTTGCGCTTGTACCAAAATCAAAAATCTGGGGGGGTCCCGGACCCCCACCCCAGACCCCCGTGTTAAACTGTGATTTGGACTGTTATATAAATGTGGATATTTTTATCAATATTCAATGTATAGTGTGTGCAATTTTTGCCTAAATTTTGGCCATAATTTAAGAAAAATTTCGCTAAAACGCGGTTACTATTTCGTCAGTTTTTGGAAAGTCAAAGTTTGGTCAAAATTACACAATGGGTATATATATATATACCTGGGCAGGCGAAGTGTCGGCACAGGACCTCCTACAAATTACACTCCCGTGTTCAAGTATGTCTGTGATTTAAACTCGATATTTAACTCTTATATACTTCATACTCTTACATACTCTCGTTTTATATATGTAGTCTTATTAAAGCTATTCTATTGCTGCTTTGCCTGCTCGATAGTGCCAAAACGGACCTGTTTGTGCCGCCAGCCACCGTCACTATTATGCTTCGTTTCAGATTATTCTATAATATTATCGATTGCTTAGTATCATATTATATTGATTCAGATTATTCTATTCTATTGAATTAGTATCATATAATATTACTAGAGGACTTAGTGATGTGGAATGTTACAGTGCTGAGCATGGGGGCGGAGGCGTTGTCCGCATTCCAGACCGAGATGCTGTGGTGTCTGGTCGTGGCCTTTGTGATCTCCTTCATCCTGTCCTTTGCCATCGGGGCCAACGACACGGCCAACTCGTTTGGGACAAGTGTGGGCTCGAAAGTGCTCACTCTGAGACAGGCCTACATTCTGGCCACCGTTTTTGAGACTGCGGGGGCCGTGTTGTTGGGCTATAAGGTGACGGACACCATGCGCAGGGGGGTGGTGGATTTGGACACGTTCAATGGATCTGAGAAGGATCTTATGATTGGACAGGTCAGGTGATCGCAACTGCGGGGGGGGGGGCAGCACAGAGGGGTAGTGATGTGAGTGGAAACTGAAACTGAAACTAAGAACTGAAACTAAATCAATCTTGGAGCTGAAACTTCAGCTGAAATTGAAACTAAAGCAGAGCTGAAACTAAAACTGAAAGTGAAACGAAATTTGTTCCGGAGCTGAAACTGAAATGAAATAGGAGTTGAAGCTGAAACTCATTAGGCAACTTTAACATCACTAATTAGGGCCAAGGGGAAATCCGCTCCACAGATTTGACATCCCCGTCCTGTCTGCTAAAAAAAGTATCCTAATATCCTCAACCGCAAAAATTTCTCTTTCGAGAAATGTAAAATGATGTATTTTTGCAGCAAATTTCTCGTCACAAAACACTAAAGAATAAGAAATTTTCGCGTTTGCGCGAGTTCAATTCCCCCAGCGTTAGGGACAAACCTGTTTTGTAACTTTCGAAAATTAGCTAGCGACTTGCGCTACCCGAAGTGGGTGACCCGTGGCCTACGTTTTTCGACACATACCTAACCCAACCCGCAGCTATTTGAGGGTATCCGCGTCCACCCATAGGCGGACACGTTTAGAAGCCGTATTTCGCCATTCAGGATAACCCAGGCTATATATAGATGCACATGGGAGGGGGAGTAAGAGGCGTTATTCACCCTCTGCTCCCCCTCAGGGAGGTCGCCACCCCCCCTTCAGACAGCAGGCACCCCTTCTCTGTTGACGAAAAACTGCACCAAATTAAGTAAATAATCGAAAAAAATTTTCCAAAAAAGTGCCCCAAAATTGAGTTAAAAATCCAAAAATTGCAATTTTTCCAGATATCGCCCCCTCTTCACGGGGGGTCGGGCACCCCCCCCCTCGCCGATTGCTCCTGTCCGTCACTGACCCAGGCTCATGTGATTGTGATGTTTTTAGGTCTCTACTCTGGCCAGCTGTGGCACGTGGCTCCTGGTGGCCACCTTCCTAAAGCTGCCCGTCTCCACCACACACAGCATCGTCGGGGCGACCATCGGCTACTCGTTGGTGTTCCAGGGCGCCCGCGGGGTGCAGTGGGCCGAGGTGGGCAAGATCGTGGGCTCCTGGTTCCTGTCCCCGCTGCTGTCTGGACTGGTCAGCTGTCTGCTGTACGTGGTCATCGCGGCCACCGTTCTGCGGCAGTCCGATCCCATGGAGAGCGGTCTCCGTATGCTGCCCTTCTTCTATTTCCTTACCATCTCCGTAAACGTCTTTGCCGTCTTCTACGATGGCTCTACCTATCTGGGCTTCGACCGCATTCCGCTCTGGGGCATTTTCCTGATCAGCATCGGCGGGGCGCTGATAGTAGCGCTGTTGGTGAAGGTGGTGCTGGCGCCATGGCTGCGAAAGTGGATTCTGCGAAGCAAGAGCTCCACCGCCAGTCTGCCGCCGGTCGTGGACAAAGGGGAGCTGGAGTCGGGCTCGGCGCTGATAGGGGGCGAGGGCAGTGCACTGCGAAAGGTGTCCGAGCGGGCGCGCAAGGTCTCCGAGCGAGCCAGCTCGACCGCCTGTGGTCGCTGGGTCCGCAGCGTTCGTCTGGCCGTCGACCACCCGCATGCCGCTCGCCTGTTCTCCTTCCTGCAGATTCTGAGCGCCTGCTTCGCATCCTTCGCCCACGGCGGCAACGATGTCAGCAACAGCATCGCCCCCCTCGTCTCGATCTGGCTGGTCTACTGGTCTGGCTCTGCCACCGCCGGGGAGGCAGATAGTCCGGCCTGGCTGATGGTCTACGGGGCGGCTGGGATCTGCATCGGGCTGTGGATTCTGGGTCACCGGGTCATCTACACGATCGGCGAGGGATTGACGGCAATATCGCCCGTTTCCGGTTTCACCATCGAGATTGGTGCCGCCTTTACGGTTCTGTTTGCCAGCAAAATTGGCCTGCCCATTTCCTCGACCCACTGCAAAGTCGGCTCTGTGGTCTGCGTCGGCATCCTTCGGGCCCAGGGGGGTGTCAACTGGGGCACTTTCCGCAATATCATTCTCTCCTGGGTGGTCACCCTTCCCGTCTGCGGTCTACTATCGGCTGCCTTCATGAAACTCTTAGGGCTACTCATTTAACACAACCCACCCCCCCTTCTGATTGCCCCCTCCCCCTCGCATAAAGCATAATCAGCTATCGTATTGCTGCTTTGTAGCATATCAGCACTGTCTCATACGCCTCAGTTATATACTGTGTCAGACTGTCAGTCAGTACTGTACTCTTGCTGAGTAACTCAATTACCATTTCTCAAGCCCAGGAGCACTAAAATTGTGTATGCGGATTGATTTGTGTGCTCTTGGTATGAGAGTGTGCATCGTTGTGCAAAGGAGCGTGTATAGGAATGAACTGTGAAGTGTGAACTATACTTACGATTTATTGCTGATGAACGCATGAAACAGTGCAGTTTCTGTTATCGTTGCCTGTTCTATTTTGCTTGTGATAATTGGCGTAGTTCGGTAGGGAGGTCGGGTAGTGGGTACCCTGAGCCCCCCTTTTTTGATGGGTAACCAGGTTTTGACATACTTGACCAGGTTTTTTTTAGAAATTAAAGTATTTTTCAGGGATTTGCATTCCAAGAGTGATTTCCCCTCTTTATTGACGAGTCTATTTTATTCAATAATCAGTTGTTTTTAGAGACTGTTTTCAAATGCTACGCTACTGCTTGTAACTTATTTTGCTTGTAACTTATTGTTATTCTATTGAAAGTTTATTATGACTTGTACTTAACAAAAATTTTATTTAGTATATATATTATATATGTTATGTCTTGACGCTCGTGTTTTTATCACGGGTCAGTAAAATCTTGTTTCACTGTCTGTCTTTACTCTTTGATAGCGGTAGCAGGTGGATTAAGGGGGTAGTGTCGCGAAAGCAGTCGAATTTGCGCGACTATAAAACTTTTTTTCAGTGAAAGATAGGTCATTGTTCTTTATACATTCTAAAAATATGTTTCAAGGCAAATATTTTTGCCAAGGTTCAGCAAAATTGATGCAGCATACAGTCAGCAGTGAAGTCGCAAAGTCGGAAAAATGACGTTTTGAAAACCTATTCACATTCAATAATTTCGTAACAATAAAAAACTTTTTGTTTAGATTCTTTACACAAAGTAAAAGCACATATGCTCTAGTTTATGCACACAAAATTTAGTGTAAATGGCTTGAGTGGTGGTGGAGTAATGCCTGTTTGAACTGTAAAACTGTGCGTAACCTGTAAAGTACTCACAGCAAAATGATAAATTGTGAAAAAATTAAGACACTTATTTTGAAATCAAAAGAAAAACGAACCTTCATTTTTCTTATTTGTGGCAAAAAAATTGTGCGTCAAAACAGTACATGTACTTCACAAGCTGGCCAATCTGATATCTGGCTTGATTTTTTGAACTTTTATATCTCTATTGTGTGATGTCTGGCTCACAAAATGGTGATTGGTTAAAAATATTGGTTGATATTGGTAGTCTTGTGTCTGGCAGTATTTATTTGACACCATATGGCATTTCACTAGTTTCTCAGTGAACGTACAATTTCAAGGCAAAAAGTTCTCATTTTGCAGCCTATGAGCAAAACTGCTTTGGCGACACTACCACCTTAATAGACGACGCTTTTTCGACCCTACTCGCCGACCCGACAACCGGACATGGAATTGCATTGATGCAAAAAAACTAGCCAAAATCTTTCATGCTGCTAGGTAATAAGTAAACTCAGCACTCTAATCAATCCAAGTTTGTGTCAGTTTTGAGGATGTTCTCCAGGGTTGGCAGTCTCGGTCTCGTAAAAAACCCGAGACTGGGCTGGTCTCGGTCTCGGTCTCGGTCTCGGTCTCGGTATGAAAACCGAGACCTGCCATAAGGTGGTCTCGGTATTTCAGATGAGACTTGAAGTTTTCTAATTTTTTTAAAATCAGGAAGATTTTTTCTAGAATATGTAAGTTGCCAAATAGAATTCCAAGCATGAAATGATCACAACTGTCTGCTGTAGAAACGTCAGTTCACCGGCATTCGTCAAACTGACTTCAAGTTTAAACTTTGTACATCAAGCTATTAGTTAAAGTTTGAGCTAGAAGGTTTGTTTGACTTAGCGATGTTGCATTTGTATGTGGAACCTCGCAAGCATATGTTAAACAGTAAAAAACACTGACCATCATTTACCAAATAGTGCTAACTTCGTAGCTAATTTCTAATTAAAAATTTGCTGGCTTCTGCAACTTTACGAAGCGCGTATTGGGTGGCAGTTTAATTTCTTGAGCCCCAACCTCTCAACGTATATATGTCAAAACGTTAAGTATATAAAAAAACCTAGGCACAATCAAAAGCTTTTTGGGCTATGGCGTGGTTGGGGCATCAAACCTGTCCCCCACATTAACTGTGTCAGCGGGAGAAACTTTTCTTTTACGTGATGGTACTCCCATCAGAACTTCTGACAGTAGCACCACTGCTCCAGCACGGACGATTCAAAGCTTGCACCTGAGTCAGACTACCAAAATGCCAATATGTGCAAGGCACTATAAAACACCCTATGGTATGCGAGGAAGTGTGCGAAACTTATTAAAAAATAATAAAGTTGACAATAAATAATAACACTTCGGTCACCTGGAACAACAACCGGCTAACTTCATTTTTTGAAAAAATGGAGTTAAGTAGCTACTTTTGTACAATCGATGATGCTCTATCCAGTGGTGCTAATTTTGTGAGCCAAATTGCATTTTGTGCGAAGATAGAGCAGCTTTTCCGTTGGCCGGTTGTTGTACTCTGAAGGCAGTTAGTGCAACAACCGGCCAAAAAGTGATGTAATGCGAGTTGGCTGGTTGTTGTTCTCACTCAACCAAAAATTTCGCGAAGACTTAGCTAGTTTGATAGAGGGCTGAAAGCTAGCCAAAATAGTGAAAAACTTGATCGGATTGGTCAATCCTGTGTCAAGTTATTGTCAAATTACTGTTGGCCGGTTGTTGCACAAACTGTGTCACAAACGGCCAACTACATATACGTAGACGGTTAGTAGCTAGCCTGATGTTATGTTTGTGTCGCTGTTCGAATGCGACCTGCCTGTCGGCTATTAATGAAATGTTTTTGTTCCTTCTAGAGAATTTCTTTTTTTCATTTTGATTTTTTTTGCTAAATTGGTCGGCAGCGGTATCCTGTGTTGTGAATATATTGAGTATGGCATTATTTGGCTGCCACTTTTAGCGAAGCTTTCGTCGCAACAAAATTGAAAGTCGGGGTACAGACCAGCGTATTGCAAACTGACAATTTTTAGTGTAATTTAAAAAATAAGTTATGCATTTAAAGAAATGCAGTTAGGGGGTGGTCAAAAATCAAAGTTCTCCAATTTTGCTTATTTTCAC
>JASANF010002003.1:0-12593 GCA_030248245.1 Trissonchulus sp. WLG1_4 | reverse complement strand
GCTCACTGGGAGTTACGTGGACACCACCAAACGATTCTAAATTTTGCCAGAGGTGTTCTTTCGCGCCAGGCTACATATAGTGAATAGTAAAGTTTGACATTTGACCAATCTCTTTTGCCAATTTTCTTGTAACCCCCACTCTTTGAGTGTTTTTTTAAGGTGGCACTCCTTAAGCCTAGGCTCCGTCCATTATTCTCAAAACGCGCAAAAACTAAACATGCATCGTAAGAACAAAAGTTGATCACAAATGAATTTCCTTCCAATTCGATGTACATATCACATAAAAATATTTCTGAACATTTTTGAGCAAATTTCTTCAACAAAAAATAGATTTTCACTGAAATGCCTTCAGATTGAGTGCATTTACACGTACTGTAATGAATTTGAAGGGCTGAAAAACACTAGCAATCTCGCGTTTTCTTTTACTGAAACGTGTAATTAAAAATTTTGGTGTTTTATTTTGAGTGTGGTATAATTTTTTTGTGAACTAACGTAATAGTTTTCTGCATGAGGGAACAGAAATATAGTGTGTGTGAATACAAACGCAAATTTTCAGCTTGCGATCTTAAAAAAATGGCTCAACGAAAAAAGTTAAAGTTTGGCACAGAAAAAAAAAAAAAAATTTTTTTAAAGTCGGCAAAATTTAATTTTGGGCAAATCGATAGAATCTAAAAAATTTAGCCAAATTTATGTTTTTTCAAAAATCGCGATTTTAGTGTTTCGATATATCAAATTATATTCATCAAAAATGACTTTTTGCCGATGGCTTGATTATGTCGAGGCGAGCAAAAATGGGAGTTATTTGAATGTGCAACAGCTACTTACTTACGGAAGAGAACTCGAAGAGACCACTCTACCAGCTGAAACTAATTGTATCAATCAACTTCATTTTTTTGAATTTAGGCATACTTTTACACCAGTTGCCATTTTGTGTATCTAGTTTGGCCCCAAACTGCCGTTTTTTTGAGCTCAACATTTCAGGAGCGCCACCCTTAAAATTCTTTTCAGTGTTTTTTGGAAATGAAACGTAGGCCAAATTAAGTACAAGAATGGCAATAAATGTCGGTAAAAATTCTCGAATTTCATCAACATTCAACAATACTAATTTAAAGTGCTGAGTTAAACAATATAATAGGCTAAAATATGCTCTAACCAAAAGATTTTCAGTGATGGCTGAGGCCCAGACCCCGCGGCCTGCAGGACCGATTTTTTTTTGGGGAGGGGGGGCGTCGTTTCCTCATCCACCTCAGCCCCGACGATATACATCGACACACATATAAAAAATACTGTATATAAGCAATGCGCAAACTAGCCGATGATAAATGGAAAATTAATTATTTGTCTTATGTATCTTAATATGTGCTTGGAATCGTTCAGCTAAATGATGTCCATCCTCCGTAGCAGCTGAAGAGGTGGTGCAGCCGATGAAATTTAGCCCCGCCGCCCAGCGGGGCCTAAGTATCGCAAATTCAGACTTTTTGAAACTGGTTCATCGGCCGGTCACGGGACCGATGGGAAATCCGTACTTGGTATTCAATTTGGCCAGGTAGTGCCAGCAAACACAACAGGCCGCCCAGACGCCTCCGCGACAGCGCCCCACCCCTAGCCCAATCCCTCGTCATCCCTGAGCTCAACCTAGGCCTCGCCTGCACCTCACGACCTCACCTCCATCTCACCGCGCTCCCCGACCTTCTGACGTCTCGGCACCCCATCTAACCGGCACCTGTCGCCCATTTTCTTCACTCTGGGTCGCCTGTTGGTGTAAGTTTTAAACTGTGTTAAGGGTTGCAAAAATGGGACAGAAAGCTTTTTTAAATTTTCAAATTTCAAAACCTGGAGCTTTGGCTAATGTATTATATTTTGTTGAAAAAATATGAATGTGTATTAGCAATGATGTACGCTTCACTTCCGTTCGATATGTAAGTGAGGCCTAGTGGAGTTTCTTCTAAACACGTAAAATGAAAATCCATCAATTTGCAATATTTCAGTGCAAAGAAAGGCACATTAGAGCGCGTATTATTCAAAAATAATGTATGAAATTATACTATGTACTTATGAATCGACTTTTGCAATGTACGGATTTTCACTTCTTTTTGATTCTATCTAAAAATAGACGGGACAGCTGGTCACACCCACTGGAGCCTCTAACAATTTAGGTGCAGCTCCAAAATACAGCAGTACATCCGGCCAATCACATGTTGAGTGATAATTATTTAGCAACTTTCGTTTGTTTTACTGTTTTTTTGGTTTCCAATTTTTTACTGTAGTCTAAACCCTTTTTTTAACTTATCAGACTTAGGTATATAATATTCGCGCTTGCCAAAGCTAAGTTCGACCTGTCAGGTTTGTTTATTTCTAAGCCACGGCTTAAAGGAATGCCACTGCAGATGTGGATCGCTTGGTGTGCAACTTTACTTGTTAAAAAATTCATTTTTGCGCACAAGTTTTTTTTGAACTGTTTGCTGTATATATATATATATATATATCAGGCGGGTCCCCCGCCGCCCCCCGAAATTCACGGAAATTTTACACAAGGGTCCCCCCTTTGGTTTTTACGGCCCTGAAAATTCTGATTTCCCCAATTGACCCAAATTTGGCCTAAAAATCAAAATTTTCCCGAATTCCTGGGGCCGCCGCCCCCACTCCTGTGGCTTACTATCGTAGTTATTTTCTTTTATTTTCTCAAAGCCTATACATGTATATATATTTGTTATGTGCATTTGCACGTCTGCACAAGAATACATTATGCTGCATTTAGTTGTGTCTTTTTACCTTTAAACGCGACGTCCCGTCATGTGTTTCATTCCCGTCGGAAAAAATTTCAGATGTTTTCATCCACGCAGCAATTTAAACTAAAATTTGAAAAATTTTTTCGATTTTTCCTGGGTAATATGATTTTTACTGCAAACAGACTTGTTGCCCTCGATATAACTGCGGCTATAGTACCGAAAAACACTAATTATAAAAAGTCAAAAATTTCTTCATACCTTCTGCTTCCCCCGAAATTGAAGTCTGGGACCGCCAGTATATATATATATATATATATATATATATATATTCTGAAGTTCCAGACTTCGATTTCGGGGGGACGGAGGTCTGAAGAAATTTTTTGACTTTTTATAATAGTGTTTTTCGGCTACACGTTAATTTTTTTATAGCCGCAGTTATATCGAGGGCAGATGAGGTGGAAAAAGGGGAGGAAAAAATGGAGAATTTGATGGTTCAACGGTCAGGAGAGAAAATTTTTTTCACCCGCAGGGGGCAGAAAAACACAGGGGACAGGAAAAAAGGAAAAATAGGTTCATGACGGGCAACGGCGGAAATCCGAAGGAAAAAAAACACACGACGGGAAGTCACACAGACAGACAGACACAAATTAACAGCATAATGTACCCTGTAGACATGCAAATGCAGCATAGAGAAAAAGAGGCTGCTTGATAAAAGAAAATAACTACGAAGGGTAAACCACAGAGTTGCAGGGGTCTGGGGGGGGCAGCCCCCAGGAAAAAAATTTGGGGAAATTTTTGATTTTTAGGCCAAATTTGGTCAATTGGGGACGCATCAGAAAAATTTTCCGGCCGGACCATAAAAACCAAAGGGGGGACCCTTGTGTAAAATTTCAGTCGGGAGAAATTTCGGGGGGGGGGGGCGGCCGGGGACCGCCCCTGATATATATATATATATATACAGCAAACAGTTCAAAAAAAACTTGTGCGAAATGCTTCAAGTAAAGTATTCAACAAGCAATCCACAATACTGCCATGGCATTCCCTTTTCACGTAGCTTAAAAAAGACAAACCTGACAGGTCGAACTTAGCTTTGGCAAGCACGAATATTATATACCTAAGTCTAATAAGTAATAATAAGAGTTTAATAAGTTTGGAAACCAAAAAAACAGTAAAACAAACGAACCTGCTAAATAATTATCACTCAACATGTGATTGGCCGGATGTACTGCTGCATTTTGGAGCTGCACTAAATTGTTAGAGGCTCCAGTGGGTGTGACCAGCTGTCCAGTCTACAAAGTTTAAAATAGATAGAATAAAAATCCGTACATTGCAAAAGTCGATTCATAAGTACATAGTATAATTTCATACATTATTTTGAATAATACGCGCTCTAATGTGCCTTTCTTTGCACTGAAATATTGCAACTGATGGATTTTCATTTTACATGTTTCAAAAGAACTCCAGGGTCACCTCACCTTACATATCAAACAGAAGTGAAGTTAACATACATCCATCCCCTAATACACGTCATCAGGTTTTTCAACAAAATATAATACACTAGCCAAAGCTCCAGGTTTTGAAATTTTGAAAAGTTAAAAAAGCTTTCTGTCTCATTTTGCAACCTTTAACACAGTTTAAAACTTACACCAACAGGCGACCCGAGTGAAGAAATGGGCGACAGGTGCATTTCAAATGGCTGCGACGTCGGAGGTAGTCTAGGGGGAGCGGGCTGAATCGGAATTGGTCGTGAGGCTGCAGGCGAGGCCTCAGGTTGAGCATTTTTCTGCAGAATAACAAGGGGGAATTGGGCTAGGCCAGGGGTGGGCGCTGTCACAGGAGCATTCTGGGCGGCCTGTTGTGCTTGCTGAGCTCGCAAATTGGCCAAATTGAATACCAAGTACGGATTTCCATCGGTCCCATAAACCACCGATGAACAGGCCAGGGCGTTCGAAGTCTGAATTTGCGATACTTGGGCCCCGCTGACGGCACTAACGCCACCATCGGCTGCACCACCCTCTTCAGCTGCTACGGAGGATGAAGCATCCATTTAGCTGAACGATTCCAAGCACATATTAAGATACATAGACAATTGATTAATTTTCCATTTATCCATGGCTACGTTCGCGTCACTGAAATACAGTATTTATATGTGTGTCGATGTATATAGTTGGGGCTGGGGGTGGGGGATGAGGAAACGACGCCCCCCTCCCAAAAAAAATCGGTCACGCCAGGCCGCCAGGGTACAACAGGAAGGAGGGTCTCGGGCCTCGGCGTCGGCTGAAATCTTTTTGGTTAGAGCATATTTTAGCCTATTATATTGTTTTAACTCAGCACTTAAATTAGTATTGTTGAATGTTGATGAAATTCGAGAATTTTTACCGACATTTATTGCCATTCTTGTACTTAATTTGGCCTACGTTCATTTCCAAAAACACTGAAAAGGCTATTATTAAGGTGGCGCTCCTGAAATGTGACTTTTCAAAAAACGGCAGTTTGGGGCCAATTTTAGATACACAATGGCAAGCTGGTGTAAAAGTATGCCTAAATTCAAAAAATGAAGTTGATTGATACAAATTAGCATTCACTGTAGAGTGTAGACCAAACGTGAGTGGAATTTCGGCTTGCGATTTCTCTTCGTAAGTAAGTAGCTGTTGCACATTCAATAACTCATTTTGCTCGCCTCAACGTGATCGAGCGGTCGCAAAAAGTCATTTTTGATGAATATGATTGATATATCGAAAAACACTAAAATCGCGATTTTTGAAAAACATAAATTTGGCTAAATTTTTTAGATACTATCGATTTGCCAAAAATTAAATTTTGCGACCGCTCGAAGATGACAAGGTGCATTTATGTGCCAAATTTTAACTTTTTTCGTTGAGCCATTTTTTTAAGATCGCAAGCTGAAAATTTGCGTTTGTATTCACACACACTATATTTCTGTCTCATGCAGAAAGTATTGCGTTAGTTCACAAAAAAATTATACCACACTCAATAAAACACCAAAAATTTTTAATTACGTTTCAGTAAAACACAACTGCTAGTGTTTTTCAGCCTTTCAAATTCATTACATACGTGTAAATGCACTGGCTTGTGAAGGCATTTCCGTGAAAATCTATTTTTGTTGAAGAAATTTGCTCAAAAATGTTCAAAAATATTTTTATGTGATATGTACATCAAATTGAAGGAAATTCATTTGTGATCAACTTTTGTTCTTACGATGCATGTTTATTTTTGCGCGTTTTCAAAATAATGGCCAAAACCCACATTTCAGGAGTGCCACCTTAAGGGGGCGCTCCGGGAATCGGGGGTTACATCGAAAATTGGCAAAAAAAATTGGCAAATGTCAAACTTTACTATACATATATGTAGCATGGCACAAAAGAACACTGAGGCAAAATTTCAAATCACATGATCATGTCACGTGACTCCCAGAGCACCAAACGTGAGTGAATTTTCGGCAAACGATAACTCTGCTTATACTTTGCGTATAGTCATTCTTTATATACCACAATGTAGCTTATGTGCGTCTCTAGTTGAACATTATTTTGGTTTCTAACATTTATGTCAGGTTTGGATAAAAAATGTCATTATGTGTTTTCGAAGTCGAACTCTGAGCAGTAAAATCCATATAAAAAAATTTCTAAGCTTTATTTTAAAAAACTAAAAAATTGTTCAACTGCACAGAGCCTAAGGCTATAATTGTGGAAAATTTTGTAAAAAATTATCTTACCAGCATTTTATAATCAAATGCCGAAAAATTGGTTTTGTATTCACACAGCCTATATTTGAGTCTGCTGCTTCTGAAAATGGTTTCTTGTGCAATTTTTTTGCACAGAACGCAATAAAATTGTTTTAATTTTTCATTACGACTAATAAAATCTACGTATCGTCTGTTTGCAAAACCTCAACAAGCGTTGATGCACTGGATTACTTGCTGAATTTGTGCAAAAGTTGAATAAAATCAGTAAATTGTCCAATTTTTTCCATTTTTTTTGCTATGGAGATATGCACGTCAAAACATCAGAAATAGTATTTTGGGCAACTTTTCTTCAAGAATGATAGGTCATTTAGGCTGTTTTTAAAAAATACGGCCCAAATCCTTGATTCCCGGAGCGCCCCCTTAAGGGGGCGCTCTGAGTAACTTCCAATAATTCAAATTGCTATATTTTTTTGTTTCTTGCTGATACGAACTTTTTTGCTTAAGTTTAATCAAGATGAACACCAGGCAAGCATTTTTGCAGAGTTTTATGAGTCTCGGAACATTTTAGCAAATTTTATGACTGCATCAAAATTGAAATTTTGAAAAATTTGACTAATTTTTGAAATGACGTAGCTCAATGGTGCCTCAACCAAATTTAACAATCTATAGCTTAAATTAAAGACAATTATCTTGCCGAGGTGCCATTTTTGTCGAATTTTCGTTACCGGCGACAAATTTTTAGTTATTTTAATTTCTATCAAAAGTGACGTTTTAAAAAGCCTATCTTATTGAGCCAAATCATAATAATTACAATTCAACAAGTTCGGCACCTCCATAAACGTCTGCTTTAACAGTCTGCAAAGTTTCAAGCGGATCGGTTTTCGCAACTGACAGTATCTTAAAAAAATGTACGCTATAGCCCAATTTCAGAAACCTTAAGTTTGCCTACACAAACGTATTTTCCAAAAAATAGAGCTAATTTTTCTGTACTAAAATCCGTTGAGAAAAGTTTCAGAAGCCAAAAAGTAGCTAACGAAAAATTAGTTTGAAAAATAGTGCATTTTTGTCAATATTGGTCAACGTATTTTGGAAAATTTTTTAGAAAGGTTTGCCTACATAAACGACTTTTTGAAAAGTTGCAACTAGCAATTAGCTACAAAAAACTGCTTCAAAAAGTACAAAAAGCCATATAGAATTTTTTGGTATATCGATTTGAAGATTTTTTCCCATTGAAAAATAGGTTAAAATTTCAAGTTGAACCAAATTGGACGTTATATACATCAAATGAAAGCTAATTTAATTTGCAACAACTTTTCTTCTTGAGTTTATTAACAAAAACTTACGTGAAAAAGTTTATCGCCCAAAGTCGGTTATTCAGAGCGCCACCTTAAGGGGGCGCTCCGGGAATCGGGGGTTACATCGAAAATTGGCAAAAAAGTTGGCAAATGTCAAACTTTACTATACATATATGTAGTATGGCACAAAGAAACACTGGAGGCAAAATATCAAATCACGTGATTATGTCACGTGACTCCCAGAGCACCAAACGTGAGTGAGTTTTCGGCGAACGATAACTCTGCTTATGCTTTGCAAATAGTCACAGTTTATATACCGAAATGTAGCTTATGTGCTTGTCTAGTTGAACATTATTTTGATTTTTAATATTTATGTCGGGTTTAGATAAAAAATGTCATTATGTGTTTTCGAAGTCGAACTCTGAGCAATAAAATTCATATAAAAAAATTTTTAAGCTTTATTTTAAAAAACTAAAAAATTGTTCAACTGCGCAGAGCCTAAGGCTATAATTGTGCAAAATTTTGTAGAAAAATGTTTTTCCAGCATTTTATAATCGAATGCCGAAAAATTGGTTTTGTATTCACACAGCCTATATTTGAGTCTGCTGTTTCTGACAATGGTTCCTTGTGCGATTGTTTTGCACAGAACGCAATAAAATTGTTTTAATTTTTCATTACGACTAATAAAATCTACGTATCGTCTGTTTGGAAAACCTCAAAAAGCGTTGATGCACTGGCTTACTTGCTGAATTTGTGTAAAAGTCGAATAAAACCAGTAAATTGTCCAATTTTTTCTAAATTTTTTGCTATGGAGATATGCACGTTAAAACATCAGAAATAATATTTTGGGCAACTTTCCTTCAAGAATTATAGGTCATTTTGGCTGTTTTTGAAAAATACGGCCCAAATCCTTGATTCCCGGAGCGCCCCCTTAAGGTGGTAGTGTCGCCAAAGCAATTTTGCTTATAGGCTGCGAAATGAGAACTTTTTGCTTTGAAATTGTTCGTTCACTGAGAAACTAGTGAAATGCCATATGGTGTCAAATAAATACTGCCAGACACTAGACTACCAGTATCTACCAATGTTTTGAACCAATCACCATTTGTAAGCCAGACATCACACAATAGGGACATGAAAGTTCAAAAAATCAAGCCAGATATCAGATTGGCCAGCTTGTGAAGTACATGTAATGTTTTGACGCACAATTTTTTGCCAAAAATAAGAAAAATGAAAAATGAAGGTTCGTTTTTCTTTTGATTTCAAAATAAGTGTCTAAATTTTTTACAGTTTATTATTATTGCTGTGAGTGCTGTACAGGTTACGCACAGTTTCACAGTTCAAACAGGCATTACTCCACAACCACTCAAGCAATTTGCACTAAATTTTGTGTGCATAAACTAAAGTATATGTGTTGTATTAAAAAAGATGCTTTCCTGGAGGTGCTCTACTCCAAAAAATAGGTTCACTATTGGTCCACAGGAAAACTTTTTCCAGAAAAAACCCAGAAAAATCCCAGAAAAAACCCAGAAACCAAAATGGTTTCTGGGTTTTTTCCGGGTTTTTTCTAATTTAGAAAAAACCCAGAAAAATAATTTTCTGGGTTTTTTTTTGGGTTTTTCTGGAATTTTTCCGGGTTTTTTCTCGGTTTTTTCCTGGTATTTTCTGGGTTTTTTCTGATTATCGAGATCAGTTTCTGGGTATTTTCTGGGTTTTTTCTGGGTATTTTCTGGGTTTTTTCTAGGTTTTTTCTGGGTTTTTTTTGGGTTTATTCTGGGTATTTTCTGGGTTTTTTCTAGGTTTTTTCTGGGTTTTTTCTGGGTTTTTTCTGGGATTTTTCTAGGTTTTTTCTGGGTTTTTTCTGGGTTTTTTCTAGGGTTTTTCTGGGTTTTTTCTGGGTTTTTTCTGGGTATTTTCTGGGTTTTTTGTGGGTATTTTCTGGGTTTTTTCTGGGTTTATTCTGGGTATTTTCTGGGTATTTTCTGGGTTTTTTCTAGGTTTTTTCTGGGTTTTTTCTAGGTTTTTTCTGGGTTTTTTCTGGGTTTTTTCTGGGTTTTTTCTGGGTTTTTTCTGGGTTTTTTCTAGGGTTTTTTCTGGGTTTTTTCTAGGGTTTTTCTGGGTTTTTTCTGGGTTTTTTCTGGGTATTTTCTGGGTTTTTTGTGGGTATTTTCTGGGTTTTTTCTGGGTTTTTTCTAGGTTTTTTCGGGTGTTTTTCTGGGTTTTTTCTGGGTTTTTTCTAGGTTTTTTCTGGGGTTTTTCTGGGGTCTTTCTGGGTTTTTCCTGGGGTTTTTCTAAATATTTTCCGGATGTTTTTCTCGGTTTTTTTACCATTTGTTCATATTTTTGTTTGGTTCATAAATAAGTTTTGCCTGAATATTTTATAAAATATATATTAATATATATATATTATATATAATATATATATATTAATATAATATATATATAATATATATATAATATATGGGGAAATATTTGCCAGGCACCATTTTTGGAATTTTTGCCACTAATTTTTGCCAATTTTTGCCATAATTTTTGCCATTTTTGCCACAATTTTTGCCATTAATTTTTGCCATCAATTTTTGCCATTTTTTGCCAAAATTTTTGATATTTTTCTAAATTTTTTGTAAAATTGGTCGGTTTTTGAAAATTTTCAAATGAAAAATATTTTTTCATTAAATTCTTGATGTATTACACCATATTTTGCACAACAATTATTGATGTAAATTTTAAACATTATTCCGATCAATGCTTTCGGCAGTCTCTATAGATCTGATACCTAAAATAATTCATATGCACCTTCGGTTACGTATATATACACGAGTCCTGGCTCTACGCTCAGGAATAGAAAGGTCATGTTCATGGGTCTCGTAAAGACTGTATATACATGTATGCGTATTGCGTAGCATTCAACATATTTTAAAAATGCGCTGTGACTGACCTCGACCTGGTAGTTTACGTCTTTATATATGTCCACACTCCACGGTATTGAACCTTTGAGTTCTGTTTTGTGCTTTCATCGCTTTTTTACCGCGTATATTTACCAACAGCGACGATGTACTAAGTTGTGATAGGGGGAAGCGCAGAAGCTCTGCGCTGATTGGCCGTCCCAAATTTTCCGAGTACGCTTAATTACAGCAGAGGAGAGTCTCACTGCTCTGAGACACTGTTATGTATTTACTTTTGATGCGATCATTGATTGTGTAAATTTTAGTAAATTTGCGGTGGTGACCTAAGAGCGCTAAGACATTAAAAAATTTTATGCCTTTTGCCAATTGAAAGTCATCTCCGTGTTGGCAGTCGAAGAGTTCAGTACATAGTGTGCAGCTGCTTGATACCCCACAGTTTAATGGAAACTAGTGTTAACAATCAAGCTGCTGGGTTACAAAATCAACTTGTTTTTGACTCAGATTCCGTAAGATATAAAACATGGATCATATTTATATACCTTCCGAAGTTTAACAAGTTTGTACTCGTATATTCATAACACTGCTAAACGGTTTTTCTGAATTCTGAGGCTAACCTAATATCGCATAACTGCCACTCACACAGCTTGAACTCTGTTGCTATGCATTTGACAAGGCACTTGTACGCATCCAATCGAAAAACAGTGAAAATTTTTCTTGAAACAAAATTTGATTTTCAAACCCCTCAAACTGCCATTTCCGGCACCCTAGGTGTTTTCATTTGTCATATTTTTGCTTAAAAGGCGTTGTTAGATAGCACACAAGTAGCAAAACTGCATAGAAATGCACAAAAATCGGTTTTGGCCAGTAAAATAATTTTTGCCGCATTTTTGCCAATTTTTGCCATTTTTGCCACTAATTTTTGCCATGGCAACTAAAAAACCCTATATATATATATATCCTGAAAAAACTATAAAAAAACCTAGAAAAAACCCAGAAAATACCCAGAAAAAACCTAGAAAAAACCCTGAAAATACCCAGAAAAAACCCAGAAAATACCCAGAAAATTCCCAGAAAAAACCCAGAAAATACCCAGAAAAAACCCAGAAAAAACCCAGAAAATACCCAGAAAAAACCCAGAAAGTGAGACTGGAAGGTAGAAAAAACCCAGAAAATTCCCGGAAAAAACCTAGAAAAAACCCAGAAAAATTCCAGAAAAAACCCAGAAAATACCCAGAAAAAACCCAGAAAAATCCCGGAAAATACCCAGAAAAAACCCAGAAAATACCCAGAAAAAACCCAGAAAATACCCAGAAAATACCCAAAAAAAACCCAGAAAATACCCAGAAAAAACCCAGAAAGTGAGACTGGAAGGTAGAAAAAACCCAGAAAAATCCCGGAAAAAACCTAGAAAAAACCCAGAAAATACCCAGAAAAAATCCAGAAAATACCCAGAAATAACACAGAAAAAACCCAGAAAAATCCCAGAAAACCCCAGAAAATACCCAGGCAACATCCAGAAAAAACCCAGAAAATTCCCAGAAAAAACCCAGAAAGTGAGACTGGAAGGTAGAAAAAACCCAGAAAAATCCCGGAAAAAACCCAGAAAATTCCCAGAAATCAATAGAAAAACCCCAGAAAAAACCCAGAAAAAACCCAGAAATTCGACAAATGGAGTTAGAAAAAACCCAGAAAAAAGCAAGAAAAAACCCAGAAAAAACCCAGAAAATTTTTTCTGGGTTTTTTCTGGGTTTTTTCTGGAAAAAGTTTTCCTGTGGTCCCTCCCCGACAGTGGACCTATTTTTTTAAGTAGAGCACCGTCAGCGGTTTTGCCCCCTTCCCTCAGCGATTTGGCCCCCCCTCAGATAAAAAATTTGGGTCGCGTAGCACCGCCCCCCCCCCCCCCCCGGTAGACAAACTTCGAAAATTTTTCAGGCAAAAACGCACTTTCGGGGCCCCTCCCTCA
>JASANF010002000.1:0-21005 GCA_030248245.1 Trissonchulus sp. WLG1_4 | reverse complement strand
AGCCCATCATGTTCTCGTACCGATAGGCAGGGGCGTAACGGAAGCTCTACGATCTTTCATGTCGACGCCCGTACCCCAGTACTGAGAATGAGCTGAGGCTTTGGCGAACAGCCACTCTGCATTGTCGACCATCCAGTCACGCATGGAGGCCGAAGACTAGGGCTTTTCCCAGGCCAACATGTAGGCCGTTATCAAGCGTGGTCCGCTTGCCCAGGCACGGTCCATATCCTTGTGTCTCAAATTTCGGTCGATCATGACCTTAATGACCGTACCAGCTGCTTGACGACCTTCAGGACTGCGGTATATAAGCCGCAAGGTCGTAACGCCCGTGAAAAATGCAGCGGTCACGATGGAACCAGCGCTCCGCTGTCGAGAGGGTTAAGCTTAACCCCTTATATGTGGAAGCCCCGATCAGGTTGCCGTCAGGGCCCCGATACTTCCACAAAAACTACAGCTCCATACGGTACGCTGAAAAACATGTAGCACCGTAGTGGGCGAGCGGCCAGCCTACTGAAGGCTGCAAGTAGTGGTAGGGCGATGCGCCGCGGCACAGTCCCCTGAGCGCAGCCTCAATAGTTCGCATTTCTCCCAGTTGGAAACCAAACATATCCCGCCATTGATCGGGCTGGGAATAAATGCGGGTATAGCATCAGCTCTGGATGAGCTTGGCGGTTAGACAAGCTCGAGCCACCCGGAGAGAAGGTGAAGTCACCTCCAGCCGAAGGGGGAGAGAAAAGGACCCCGTCTTCCTCAACTCCTCGGGAAGATCCACGTAACTCAGATAGTACCTGGGTAGGGGTCCCCAGGGCGAACATTGAGCCACTCAGCTTCTCCTCGGACCCCACACGATCTAACACCACTTCCTCCTGAGCCACTAACCACTGTCGCATTGTCGCAGCCAGGTAGGGAGCACAGTCGACCAACAAGCTAGCGACAGGCATGTCCGTGAGGGTGACAGCTTCCTCCGAGAGCCAGTGCAAAAATTCGCGCCTATGCTCACGCAAAGAAGGAGGGAGACGGTCCGGGCGCACAGGGCTCGGGACTGGGACCTCGACTATATGCCATTCCCTGTTGATGGTGTCGTCCCGATAGAGGCAAGATGGTCGGTCGGTTGGGCATGTTTTGCGAACTGAGTCCGGCGCCAACTCCCACGAGCATGCTCAGAAGGGATCAAACCGCCGCCATCGAGGCTCAACTTGACTACTTTTTACAACGGGATCATGGAGCAGCCGAATCTGTTTGCACATAGCCAGGCGCTCCCGGAACCGTTTGTTTCTCAAACATAGGTTCAAGCCACCCATGACGTAGGTCTCTGTCGCTGAGCGGAGGAAGTTGTCCCTCCCGTTGAGGTCGGTGACCAAGGTGAGTCTGCCACCAGGGACTGCTCTGCAGAGAGCGTTCGCCGGGGTGTTTCATCAGTCCCCGAGGCGGCCGGCCTATGAACCGGTCTGGTCCTGCGCTAGGGGAACGTGGTGCCTCTGGGAATGCCGCTGCCGCTACTATAGGAGCGTCGTCGGCAAAGACACCGCCTGAACGACCTGCTGCATGGGCCATTGGTTGGGGGTGGTTGTTGTAGCGCCCCTTGACCCAATGCCTGGACCTGTTGACGAATCGGCCCCATCCCGGGCGTCCCCCATATTGTGGATTATGCGGGCTATCGTCTCGTCCTTCTCTTCTAGCTCCGCTTCGAGTTCGGTTCGACGTGCCACCAGGCGTTGTTGAAGGGCCGACATTGAGGGCCTGATGGGTGTCCCGAATTTCGTCCGCTGAAAGGCGTTGATACGCCGTGGGCTGACGAAAAGTTCGGTGTCAATAGGCAGGTGCATATTGCTGATATAGTAGGGCATTAATATACAGCTCCCATTCCGAGGGCGAGGGCCCGGCGATCACCTCGTCTTCGACGGGCACAGTCGTTCTGCCACAAGACGATACATTTGCCACACAACGCGCTCCCACTTAGCTCACGGCGATGCCATTCGGCGTATGTACTATTGGTGACCACGGTAAACGGCGGGCGAACCAGGTAAATAACCTTTTCACCTCCTTCCACTAGATGGTTGAGGAACCTCAACCGGTGGCCCCCCCTCAGGTGGGCGGGGGGAATTGTGTGAATTTGTGCAGCTCCTGCCCCGCTTGTAACTGTGGGTCTGGGGGAGAAGGGGTAGGGCCCGGGAGTTGGTTGAGCCGTAGATACGGTAGGAACCCCCTCAGTAGACTGTTCTCACGTCTACGCTTTGGTTTGCACCAATACCCCTTGTCTAGCCTTGTCCCCTCTCGGTAACCTCCCACAGGTTCTTTTTCTTTTCTGTCGGCTTTCCCTCCTCCATGGGTTCGGGTGCCGGAATAGGCTCCCGGGGGGCGTGATTCTTAGAGGCGGTAGGCTGGGAGCACGAGGCGGCCTATACATAGGTTGTATCGCGCCGGCAACGGGCGAAGGCAACCGGTCAGGTCGCGAAGTGAAGTTTGCAGCCACCGGCTGTCCGGCCATCACCACTTTCACTATCTGAACCTCGTTTTCATCTTCCGAACTTTCGGACTCAATGACATGCACAGTGGTGGGGCGCGGGACGCGGACGGTTTTGCCGGCAAACTTCGCCACGCGACTTTGAGTTTTGGCCGTCTCGGCTCGGTCAACCACAACCGTTGGCCGTACCCGTTCCGTGACCGGGTCCACTTCCATAGGCTCGAATGACACCGTCGGTGCGACAGGGATTCTGGCTTTCCCCAGCAACCGCAGCTGCTCCTCCGGAATTTCCGGAACCGGCGGGTGCGGGAGCGGACGCGTCGATCGCCCAAACATCGTTGCTTGGAGCGCGAGTCTGATCAATTATTTTAGTCGTTGCGCGTTGTCGAATTTTTATCGAGACGTCCTATCCCGTTCCCGAGGTTCACCTAAGCCCTGCAAGCGAGCTCGGATACACTCGCGGATAGTCTCCCTAAGGTCCTCAGGGAGAGAGGCACGGTCGAGGCTAGTCAAGGCCGTCCCCCAGGTTTTGTGCCTCTGTCTGACAGGTTGTCGTCTGATAGATTGAAGAAGTTGGTCACGCCGGCGGAAATGGGCTTCCTCCTCGTGAGGACGGGTATAGCGAGACAGACCGGTAACGTGACGCAATCCGGTGATAGGGCCCAGACGCATATGACGAGCGTCTCGAATAGTGTCCACAGTATTGGACCATTGCCCGAATGCGATTGCCACGTTACTGATCTGGACCGCCTCCCAGAACAGGTCTTCGCCTGCTGCCATATATAACCGCCGCGTGAGTTCTTGTAGGGTTGTCAGATCGTCGATAGCATAGACGAACAAAATTGGTGTAGGCAAAGGGGGAAGACCCTGCACAGCCTCCACACCTGCCTCCCTGAGCTCCTGTTTTGGCGACTCCAGAGCGAACCGCAAGGCGGTTTCGTGCAAGCTAATGTTACACACCGCGTAGCCGCCCCATTCCCGGTCGTCGTGTTCGGGGATTCCGTATGCTCTTACGGATTGCACCCGATTTGCTCGGCGACATAGGAATGAAACGTTACGCCATACCTCCGTGAGCTCTACCATACGGTCCTCAAACCCGGGTAATCCAAGCCATTTGGCCAGGCGTTGAGCGTCGTTGTGAGCTCCGACCGCGATGTAGAGGACGTTCTGCTCCGGGTTGAAGAGCTCGCGAAGGGTCGTCATCAGGATATCGTAGTCGGTCAGGGCGTGGAGCATGTACCCGACCATGATGACGAAGCGCCGGACAGGTTGACTGGTTGAGCCGGGCACTGGACCTGCAATCTGGATGGTGGAGACTGACTCGTCCTGCAACTGACCAAAAGCGGGGCGCGGCAAACCCTCGCAATCAAAACAAACATAGCCGCTTTGCATAATAGCACGAATTTCGTCTAAACTATTGATCAGTTTGAACAGATTGTCAATTAGAGTCACATTTCGCTGCCTAGCAATTCTACGCAAATGCGAAATCAGATTCAGATGGTTTGTACGAAAATGCCTAGTATCAGCAAAAGCAGCGTCTACCACCAAACTCATCTGCTCCCAAGTGCGCCGGTCGTGGTCGTCCGTGATGGGTGGGTGTCGGGGTGCCCCTCGCCCCCCCCCCCCCCCACCGCCCTCCCCTCCCGCCCCGCTGGCGTCAAGGAGGAGGCACCCCGGGGCGGGCGAACTAAAGAGGGGCGGTGCGGGTTCGCCTGGGCGAGGGGAGGAACACCCCTTCCCACGTAGCGGCGCCGCCGCCCCCCCCCCCCCCTCCTTCCGACGCGGAGGCAGCCGAGCTCGCCCCCCCCGTGCCTGGGCCCCCCCCCATCGCCCCTTCCCTACCTGGCGGTGTCGTCAGTGCCCGTCGGCCCAACAACAAGGGGGGGGAGGGGGCCATCCCCCCCCCGGGTTCGCGGTCCCCACCCGCCCCCCCCCCACAAGGACATCTTGGCCAACTTTTTAGTCCGTCGAGTAAATCAAATAAATCAAATAATCAAGTTAATGCACCGCTGAAATAAAAAAAAAAAGAAAAACATATATATAATATATATCATTATTAAAAAAAAAATATTGAAAAAAAATTTTTGCTGAACAAGCACGTAACACAAATAACATATATTTGTGTTGGCACAGGGGTTCTGAATTTGATCGAAATGCGCATTTCGAGCGAAATTCCCCCTAGCTAACACACAAAACAAGGTGTTAGTTGGCATTCGGACAGGAAACTACACACTCGTTTCCTTCCGATCTACCATGTGCGACGTCATTTGTGCTAGTAGTTCAGAAGAAAGTTCGGAATAATTGGAAGGATTAGGACGGGAAGGTGCAGGTGGTGGGATAGGGGTTTGTGCCGGTGTAGGAGTAGGTGCAGTGCGATCCAAAAGTTTTGGCTGATGGTCTGGCTCTCCATCAGGTAGTGCAACCTTTTTCAAACGATTTACGTGAACTGTTTCCGTGCGATCCTTAGCATTCTTTTGGATTGGAACAATATCTACATTGTGATTATCATGCACCTTAACTACCCTATATGCTCCATCATACCTAGGTGCCAATTTTGGTGATTTGCCTAGGCCGACCGGTACCCCTTCGATATTTTTATATACCACATCACCCACAGCATAGAATTTTGGTTTGACCTTTTTATCATAGCGCTGTTTTCGCTTTTTGATCGCATCCTCCATACAGATTTTGGCCATGTCCCACGAATTTTCGAGTATGTCTATGAGTTCAGATCTATAATTTTCGACTGACGTGGGTTCGCCACCAAAATCTGAGTTGCAAAGGCCAATCGGTAAAATTGGATCCCGTCCGTGCATTAGGAAAAATGGCGTCTCGTGAAGCGTATCATGTACTGAAGCTCTATAGGTAAAAACTATCCAAGGTAGTATCAGATCCCAATTGCGCTGCGCCGGTTCTACATACTTTTTAAGGAGTTCGCGTATGGTTCCGCAAACCCGCTCTGCCGTACCGTTAGATTGAGGATGGTACGCAGCCGTCTGAAATTTGGTAGAACCACAGACGCTGTATATATTTTGCATGAGACCTGATAGAAAATTTGCGCCTTGATCGGTGACAATTTCGCGCGGAACCCCGTGTCGGGCTACTACAGATATAAGAAAATGCTGCGCTATGGTAGTCGCGGTTTCGTTACGTAGCGGTATAGCTTCTACCCATCGCGTAAAATAATCTACCACTATTAAAGCGCATACAAAGCCCCTGGAGCTCCTTGTAAAATGGATAATATCCATAAAAATTCGCTGAAATGGCGCTGTAACTGGTTGAAATTCGCCTAATGGTGCTTGCGGAGAACGAGGACCTATAGTATATAATGCACACGTAGGGCACTCCATTATATACTGGCGGACATCTCTAGCTAGACCAAACCAGAAAACTGACGTAGCTAGTAGAAAATAGGTTTTGGAATAGGACTGGTGACCGCCACCATACATAGAGCTATGCATATACTTAAAAATTTCTTTCCGGAATCGAACCGGTACGACTATAAGCTTACGCGCACGCGCTCTACGTTTTCCGTATAGATCTACATGCCATCTATACAGTACCCTATCTTCGTATACGTAATCTGATGGAACTGATTTCGAATTTTCAAAAGCTTGAATTAGGTGTGCTGTTTCTAGGTCCGTACGTAACTCCTCGTGCCAAGTATCTAGGCTCGTACGTAGATGTTCTAAAATGTTACTATGGATAGTACATGCTGGTGGAAACATGTTTTCAGTACCGTCAACTTCCTCTGGTTCCGTAGGACCAAGGGGAGTAAGTTTCGAAACGTGTCCGACTGCAGAATCGGATTGCATTTCCTTACTCTCCTGAGGATTAGGTTGTGGAACGTTCCTAGAGAGGGCGTCAGCTACTACATTCTCTTTACCTTTTCGATATTCGATTGTATATGAAAACTCTTGAAGTGCTAGAGCCCATCTCGCCAGGCGTCCACTACCTAAAGCTCGAGGATTGCCTAATAGTACCTTTAGCGCTTCGTGATCGGTAACTAGAGTAAATTCGGCGTTGGCTAGGTAGTGACGGAAATAGCGACAAGCCCATACTACCGCGCTGCCTTCAAGATCTGTGACTGAATAGCGCGTTTCTGCTTTAGATAGGCTACGACTCGCGTATGCGACTGGTCGCCGCTGATCTCCGTACTCCTGTTCCAATACCGCACCTAGACCTGAATAGCTAGCATCGGTACATAGGACAAATCTACGTATCCAGTCTGGGAAGGCTAGTACTGGAGCTTCAGTTAAAAGTTCGCACAATTTTTGAAACGCCTGTTCGCAACTTTCCGACCATTCAAATCTAGTGTCTTTTTTCAGCAATTTATTTAGAGGTGCCGCTACCGCGCTGAAATCTTTGACGAAGCGCCGGTAGTAATTTGCAAGTCCAAGAAAAGAGCGTAATTGTGAAACATTCGTAGGAGTCGGGAACCTGCGAACTGCTTCTACTTTCTTAGGATCAACAGCTATGCCGTTTTCCGATAGTATATGCCCTAGGTATTCTACCTTTTTGCGACCGAACATACACTTTTTCAACTTTAGGCGTAGACCATTGGCAATTAAGCGCTGAAAAATTAGCTCAAGCATACGTAAATGATGCTCCTCATCGGGGGAAGGTACCAAAACATCGTCTATATACACTGGGCACTCGGTTATTATACTTTCCATGATTCTTTGGAAAGTCGCTGGAGCATTTGTTAGGCCAAAAGGCATAACGTTCATTTGAAATAAGCCCATGTGTGATATAAATGCGGTTTTCTCCCGATGCGGAGGATACATTTCTACTTGCCAATAACCTGAGGCTAGGTCCAAGGTTGAAAAAAGTTTGCCGTCTTTCAGTGAGTCTAGAATTTCGTCAATTTTGGGAAGGGGGTAGCGATCTTTTTTGGTGATTTCGTTTAGACGACGGTAGTCTATAACAAAACGTGTAGTACCGTCCTTTTTGGCTACTAACATACAAGGTGATGACCAAGGGCTGTTAGAAGGCTCGCAAACTCCAGAATCAAGCATAGATTTTATATGCTTTTCGATTTCGGTTTTATCCTTGGGGTTTGCACGAAAAGGGGGGGAGATTACGGGACCCGACCCCTCTGTATTGATGACATGATACCCCGTTTTACACCGACCGATGTTTCCTGGGTTTGCGAAGACCTTTTTGTACTTAATCACGAGTTGGATTAAGCACTCCTTCGCATTGGGGGATAGGTCTGTTTGATCTAGAGCCAACCCCTCTATCAGTTCTTGGTCAGTTATATACTGTGTAGCCGTTTTTGATGGAATTTTGACTGATTGAGAGACCGCTGAACCTCCTTCAAATTTATCTACATACGTATATGGGTTCTCGCACGCAAAATTATATACCTCTGTATCTGGCAATTTGACGCTCGCATCATTATATACGTACGTAGGTAAATTTTCGGTAGAAATTTTTGGGCTATAGCTGGGCGATTGCTGCAAATTTTGCATAGTTTGCCTAATCCGATCGCAAGCTCGGACTGAAGGCGTCAAAATTTCAGCTTCGCCTGAAACTTTTTGCCGTACGTGAGCTAGTACGTACATATTATCGGTCATTTGGCATTCGCTGCAGTCTAGTTCACAAAACACAACTATTCCATCTACTAATTTAGGTTGGACCGTTTGAGCCGTTGCTATTTCACAATTATTCTTTAGGGTTATCGGTAGTTCTGACGTATTATATATACGTACCCGTGAGACTTGCTCCGTAGTATATAATAAACCCGGGGGTAAGTGAACACCGTACTTTTCGGTTAGTTCCGGTTTACCCTCTATGAGAACTGTTTCGGGTATATAATTTTTATTAGCCGGTGACTGTGGGCACGCACTAGTGTAAGTAACGTCGCCCTTCAGCTGTTCGTGCGTCACAACGCTCACGAAACACGCTGTAGGTTCGAGAATGTCAACCGGTCTTTCCCGTTTTTGGAGTTTTACGGGTATATAATGCTCAGCTAGAGGAGAGAGCTCCACATCCTCAGTCAGAATTACCGACATGCCCTTTGGCAATTTATCTTTCAGAACAGTATATATAGTACTATATATAGTTTTCAAATCAGAAGGTGATAGCATATTGGCCTTACCAAACGGACCAGAAACTGCGTGTGTGCCTAAGTGCAAGTGCCAGTTGTGCTTACCCAGAAAATCGAGACCAAGAATGAGATCATAAGGACAACTCTGTGTCACCTGGCACTCGTACTCATGCACATAGTTACGAAATTGTAATTTGCCCTTCACTGCTGCTATATAGGGCATCTTTTGGTTATTTGCCGTCACCGCTTCCGGTGCTATAGGTGCTGTTTCAGAGGTGAAATGACGCTTTTGTTTTAGCGCCTCATATAATTGACCAGACATAATAGACATAGTTGCACCCGTATCAAGCAAGGCAAAAACCGCAAGACCCGCTAACTGTACAGCAATGACGCAAGCTTTAGCGATGGAAAAGCGCGTTTGAGAACCTACATAGTACGTAACGTCGTTACTCAGTTCTTGACGTAGGTTTGACGGTATTTCAGAAGCAAATGCAGGCAATTCAGGGAAATGTTGGTCTGGGGATTCCTCATGATTTTCTAATTGGACCTTCTTTTTCCCCTTTTTCTTTTTCGCCTTTTTCTTTTTCCCTTTTTGAGGGGAGGGTCGCCCCTCCATGCCCGCTTTTTCACCCGACTTTTGACGATTACCGGATTGGTTTTCCTTTCCAGTGGGGACTAGGGTAGGTGCGTAACACACCTTGGACGCACCCTTTTTAGGACGTTCCGCCGGCGTCGGCGGATCTTTCCCTTTGGGTTTGCCCTTGGTTCCTTGCCCCTTTTTTGCTTCCCGTCGAACCTGCGTATCGTTACGTATATGCTTACTGTAAAAATCAGAATTTGTCGTCGATTTTTGACTCAGCTCTACCAATTTTGAAGTTGGAACTTTCCCCTTTTTACGCTTTTTGCGTTTCTCAGGCTTCTCACGCTGTGCGTTTGCTTCAGAAATTTTGCAAATTTTTTGCAATTCGTCAGAATTTTCGTCTCTCAAAACTGCAAAACGCACCACAGTTGGAATTTCGGAATTTGAGATTGATTTTGAATTTGCTGAGAAACTTTTGCGAAACACCTTTGCAGGCGGCGTAGGTGAGTGTCTGGTCGCATGGCCAGATTGCTCTCCTTTGTAGCCGTACTGCGATCCCCGCGCACTATGCAACCAAAACTTTTGACGCTGGGAATTTGATTGCGCAGCAAAATTACGAGCATCCGGATCAGAATTTGAGAAATGTGGCTGACGATAATTTTTACCGGAGCCGTACTGAAAATTTTCGCGCTGTCGACAGTCATTATATACGTACGTACGATTTCGCGCACTATTACCTGACCTGCCTGCGGAATTTTTGGTGAAAAATTTCCCGCTAGAATATGCACCCGGGCCCTGGGGCACACTCCATGAGGCTCTGGTCGGTACCGGCGGCTGGTAACTGCTCCTGTGGATATTTTGTGTGAGCCACTGCACGTACTGCTGCAATCCCTGTTGGAAATGTGGTTGCTGAAACTGAGTACAGGGGTGGGGATATGCGACTAGCGCATTAGGTGGAGGGGGGTTCTCAACATTTACACAGGAAAACACTTGTGTTTGGGTGGGTGAACCGGGGTCAGTTTCAGAATTCGAATTAAACCAGCGAAAAATTTTCCATCGTTCGGCACTGCCGATATCAGAATTATATACAGTTAAATTTGAGATTGCACTAGAATTAGACGACGAGTCTGAATTTGACTCCACATAAATTTTTGAGTTGTCGGGACTTATTTGTGACAATCTATCGGCATCGATAGAGCGGCCACGCCCAACTGTGCAATCTGAAATTTGGCTGGCAATATCACAAAACAATTCAGATGAATTTTCTGAAAAACTGTCCCCTGCGCTTTCAGCTTGGGGGAGATCAGGGACCTCCTCTCCCCCGCTTAGCGAAAATTTTTGTTGGAAGGTCCAGAGAATGGGGAGGGGTATGTCGGTCTACGGTCGTAGTGCTCCTCACGGCGGGCCTGGCCACGGCCGCGTTCTCCACCGCGCCCACGGTAGGATCTACCACGGGTGTTGTGAAAAACACGATTTCCGCGCCCTTCCTGTCGCTGAGGGCACTCACGAGCATAGTGTCCGTAGTTCTTACAGAACCGACAATCAATATTACGTAAATCCCCTCGATTTTGACCCCGTCCGCGGCCCCCTCGATTTGATTGCCCCATGAAACAAATTGGTGGTAGGTAGAGCATGTGCTCCGGGCAAACATCAGTAAAATCAGAATAGGAGGGGTATTCAAAATTCGGCTCTTCCCTCTCAAATTCGGGGACCGTGGACACTGAAAGCGCATCAATTTTCTTGTTCAACTGTGCCACCTGTTCACCCAAATTTTTCGTCACAGTAAAGTATTCGTTTAGCCGTGAGGCCAAACAATCTGTGGGGGGTTTCGGCATAGTAGCAGGGGTAGCTCCTGTCGGAAAATCCGTTGGCAACAACGGAGCGTTCCGAGCTCCCGCTAATAAAGCCGAAGCGGTTGCCATTGTCCCCTCAGCGAGCAGTGAATCCTTCTCCACTCCCGAAATAATATCCATGATTCGGGATAAATTTTCAATACCGCCCCCAGTCCAATTTTTAGCATCTGCCAAAACTGAGATGCATTTGGCCCGCAATTCCGGTCGGAGACCCTTTTTCAACTGCTCTATAATTCTTTTGGAGCGCTCATTTTCGGGTTCCAACGGAAATGCTTTCACGGCCAGCAAATGCAAGTCAGTAATAAAAATGTGGGAGCTTTCACTCGGTAACTGATATCGGGAGAAGAATTTATCTGCCCACTGTTCCTTTGTTACCGGGAAAGGTTCATAGAGGCGAAAAATGAGAGATTTGAGCGCCTCGTATTCGTTGGGTAGCCCAATTTCTGTCAAATGTGAGAAAACTGAGGCCGTGACCAGATTCAACAACAGAGAGTACCACAGATTCTCCGGAACTGAATTTATCCGGGCAATTGATTCAAAATTTCTGACCCAATCTGTGATTTTCACCTTACTCTCTGAGCCTTCAAACGGCTTCAAATTGTTTTTGAAACAAATCAGATAGTCACGACGAGCCATTGTTGAATCTGTCAAGTTTGGACCCAACGAACCGTTTCCGGTAGCAACTTGCGAAGATGACTTCGCTGTCCCTAGCTGCGAAAAATTTTCAAAATTTTGACAATTATCCCCGTCCTTCGACGATTTTTCGTCAAGGTTACTAGCACTTTGAGAATGGGACAACTGAGAATTTTCCTTGTCCCTGTACGTAGCACAATTTCGACGTGGTTTGCTCAAAGCAATAGAATCAGACTGAGCTGAAGCAGAATTTCGACGTGGTGGGGAGGAAAACATTCATACAAATACAAACAAAATCAAAATTTTGACACAGAAAAACCAACACAGAAAAACCGTTCACACATTGTAAATTGAAGGAAAAATAAAAAGAAAATTTTCACTGATCACTCAATGCTGGCAGCCTAGCCATGTGAAGTTAAGCGGTGAGCTTAAACAGGTCCGAGCAAAGAGGTGATCAGTCGCCTACCTGACTACGGATTAGGGCAGAATGGAGACAAAGCGCAACGGAATAATAAAGGGAGTTTACTGATATAGAAATACACGAGGACAGGGCATTGATGCAGAAATACAGTAGGGACAATATAGACAACACGAGGGACACAACCTACCCGCCCGACAGAAGGATACAGACTAACTGGTCTGATCGTATCGAGGAATATTAGCTACAGATGCCGAGGGACTCACACGGAAGTACACTAGCAAAATAGATTGAGTGTGTTGCACTTGGTGATGCAACTTGAGTTATGTGTACTTCGTCATTCTTGACATATGCATATTTGCAAAAAATTAGCAGCTTTTGTCAGCATAAACTGTTTTGACAGGAGTTTCCTTTATCAAATATGCGACTGCGTGCTGTAATCACGAGCAGTTACAGCAACTATGGCATGATTTTTTGAAAAATTGTTGAATTTATAGTGTGTTTACAAGTTTTCAACACAAAAGCTCTGAATGTAAAAATCAAATGTACACAAGTATTAGTGCATTTTATGCATGGAAATACACACAAGTAAAAGCGAAGCTAAAATCCTATGTGTAAATTAAGCAGAATTTTCACTCAGCGAAGGAACCTTGCCCCGTTTAGGGGCCTGCTTGTTTACATTGAAAATGTGTTTTGGAGCACTTTTGGAAAAATTTTTTGTTTGTCACTTTCCGGCCACCGTTTGTCACTTTTCGCGAACGACGAAGCTCGTCGTACGCCGACGAACAGGGAACTTTTTTTTGCACAGTACTGTAGAAATTTGACAGTCAAAATTGAAATTTTGCCTGAACTTTAACTTCAATTTCTCAGCCCACAGACGTGCTAGAAACTCTGCGATACCTGGAAACGCTTTGTCTGGGTGTGTAGATTTCACAAATAGCAAAATCTTGCCAAAAAATTTACTATTAAGGAAGTTACAGTCGTTTTAGTACAGCCGGTTTTTCGCTCGTTAACAGAAAAGTTTCAAGTCTAGTTCTTCGGCCAAGGCTGAGCGCAAGGCAAATTTAGTTTAAAGTTGACATTTCCTGCCTACAGTACTGCGCGTAAAAAGTTTCCTGTTCGTTGACGTACGACGAGCTTCGTCGTTTGCGAAAAGTGACGAATAGTGGCCGGAAAGTGACGAACGGTGGCCGGAAAGTGACGAACAAAAAATTTTCAATTTTTCACATTTTTACATTGAAAATGTGTTTTGAGCACTTTTGGAAAAATTTTTTGTTCGTCACTTTCCGGCCACCGTTCGTCACTTTCCGTCCACTCGTACGCCGACGAACAGGGAACTTTTTTTGCACAGTACTGTACCTGTATAGGTTCTCTGATTCGCTTCAAATTTTAGAATTTGAATTAATTTATCTTAGTATTAATATGAATTAGAATTATTTTATTTAAACTTAAATTTAAATAATAAATTTTATTCTGAATTTGACATAATTCGAACTATGCCAAAGTCGAGCAAACGCAATCTAATGTATTTAAATATTGGCTGTTTTAAAAATTTATTACATTTTTGTTGAGCATATGAAAGTCGAGCGAATGAAAGTACGCCGTCATCACACAACATATCACACAAAAACAGGGGGCATAGTAAAACTATAATCTTCAAACGCTAATTTAAATTGAGAATTCGAGTAAGTAATGTTTTCGTTCGTGGTAACACTTGAGCCTCATTGTTTGACAATATTGTGCGGAAGCGTAATCAGCCGTGTACATCAGTTGAGTACAGACTAACAAAGGTCACACAAAGGTCACTAGGGAGGAATTTGCAAGTACTTTCTAATATTAATGAGGGAGGTAAATGGAAGTACTTTGGCAGGTACAAATAACAATTTTTCATAATAATTTTCCTAATCATCGTCTGCAAAACAAAATACACATGAATTCGTAACGTTCCGTTTTGACATGCGCAGCAATTAAATCTGTGATTGATTGAAAATCAATATTACATGATCAGTGTATTTCTGGTTCATGTATTTGCATTAGTAAGCTGTAGATAGTGGGTATAATTTTGTGTCTGAATATTAAACACGTGTAAAGTGTAATCATTGCAACAACAATAGCCACACAACGATCTTGGTAAACGGAAATTCAATTGTTGACTTGTTATTAGTATTATTTTGTTAGAAATCTGTCCCTTCAACCCTCAGTTGATCTGTTTACATTTATTAATTTCGTTTGTGTTGTGTGCTTTTTTTGAAGGTCGACCAAAATTTGCTCAATCCTGGCAGAAAACGAAACTTGCAACTGCAGTGAACTAATTGAGGGCAAAAAATTGTTGATAGAATCAAGATAGAACATTTTGGCATCTAATCTCTTGACAAAAAAAGTTTCACCACTTGAGAAAACTAAACATGTGGTGTCATTACGAAAATAACAGATTTTGACTATTGAGAGTACAGCCAGTAGTCGCAGAAGTCATGCCACGAAAATAAGTGGGGCATCTATTTTTTGTCAGACTTTAGTTGGCGTTCTTGATCTATTCATGCATGCCATTCTTTATTGAATTTCGGTTTTTGTGATATCACATGCTTTATTTTGTGCAAATCTCAGAACGGTTCGGCTGAACAAGAAAGAGTTCAACTTATACCAAATTAGCATTATTATCTTGCAATTGGATCATCTTATCCAATGCTCAAGTCTGACCAGAAATTGCCGATCCTTGAGGCAAAACTGGTCGCGCGATAGCTTGATGTGTTCTTTTCGTAACGACATCACATTTTTTATTTTATCTGAAGCATAGTTTGTAGTTTTTCTTATCCTTGTCCCTATTAATTTGTCTTTAAGCAGTTTCAAAATTACTAAAATAACAAAGGCCAAATGAGTCAATTTTTTTGGTTGGTAATAATTAGTTCAGTTTAAATGCAAAAAATCGACGAAAGCTATTGCGTCAAAGCTGCACAATAGCTGGGAAAAAATTCCTTATCCCTATCCCTATACCTTAAGAATCGGGCGTTTGTGTTCATCTTTTTTGTCAGAGTTTAACGCATTGTTTTCTATTTCAGACAGCTCAAAATCGTTCGATCTCATTGAATGCAGTCCGTGACTCCGTTCTTCGCTGGCCAAATGCAATCATCCCCTTCACTGTTGCTCCTGTATTCAGTTAGTTCCAAATTTATATAAAAAATTATGTACATAAATAAATTGGTTTGTTCGAAAGTATTTCGCAAATTCAATTTGTTTGCAGTGCTTCAATGTTAATGTAACATAATGTAACATGCAATGCTGTTACATTAACATTGAAAATGTAATATAGTGTAACATATAACGCTGATGTCAATGATTTATCTAAATTCAATTCAGAGGACTAGAGTCAAAATTATTCAGTTAGTATCTGACCACCAAGTTAAAGTTGGAGTAACATTTGACCAGATATGCACGGGAGCAATCGGCGAAGGGGGGGGCGTGCCCGACACCCTGGGGAAGGAGGGGTGCTCTTGGTTTTGTTAGTTTCCGGCTACAGTCAGAAAATGTTCGCTGTTTTTTGCTTTTTTACTCAATTTTGGTGCACTTTTCCGACCATCAAATGGTGTTGTGGGGTTGAGGGGGGAAAGGTGCCTGCTGTCTGAGGGGGTTGGGGGGTTGCAACCCCCTTGAGGTAGAGTTGGAGTCCCCTCCTGTGCATCCATGCTTTTGGCACGCGTCAAAATCAATAAGTACGCAACGAACTGCCAAATTACAATTCGCTATTGATTATGATGATTTTGTGTATGTATATATGTAATATATATGTATTTAATGTTTTTAATCTATATTAGAGCTGACTATTTAATCAAATAAGTTTCAGTCTAATTACGTTAAATCCAAGTTTAAATAAAACCAATCCTGCAAACGCTCTTTTGTTATCTAAAGGTCCTTCCGAGCGCAAAATCATCGATGGTGCGCTGGGGAGTTTCCAAAAGAAAACCTGCATTCGATTCATTCCACGAACTTACGAAACGGACTATTTGCATATTTATAAGGACTATGGGTAGGTAGTTCAACTTCAAAAACAAATTTTAATTAGTTGTTAACAAGCCAAAGTGTGATGGTATGGTGCCAATTTTTTGTTTTGCTTTTGATCTCAATTTTGTTGATGCAAAACATCTGATAGCTCTGTTGTTATATTGTTTATTTTAATATGCCTTAACATACGGACAAACGACAGAGACAAAGATAAGGGAAAGTTTGAATCGGGCTTAAGTACTGACCTTTAAGTGTTTTTTCACAAATAGCTTACATTTAACTTGGCAGAATTCAAAAGGAGAAATTGCACTTTCAAGCTTCAAGCGTGACTTTTGATTAGTTTACTCGCAAAAAAATTAATCTAATTAATAAATTAGCCCTTTTTCATGGTGTGAAGTAAGATAGGCCCCTAGAGTACTTAAAGGGATTTACGATAGCTTATCATCGGCCCAGTAGCTGAACGGTAGAACGCAGATCCAGAGATGGGTGGTTCGAAGCCCCCTTGGCTCCTTCTGATCATCATGCTGGCTTTCTTTCAGTAAAAATCCTCTCACCCTTTCTTGACGCTAGCATGGTGTTTGTGTTGTAGCTGCTACTCTCTGGTGGGTCGAGTGGGCGGTCGCCAGGAGCTGTCGCTGGGTCGCGGCTGTATTTTCCACGAGATCATCGTGCACGAGCTGATGCACACCCTGGGTTTCTGGCACGAGCAGAGTCGGGCAGATCGAGATAACTACATCAATGTCATGTGGCATAATATTATTCCAGGTGAGTTCAGGTTTAGGTTTAGGTTGAGAATTAGGCTGTGTAATGAAATTAGGTAGGTTAGGTTTAGGTTTAGGATTAGGCTTGGGAATCATATTAAGTAGGTTAGGATTAGGTTTAGGTTTTGGCTATGGAATGAGGTTAGGTAGGTTGAAATTAGGTTTAGGTTTAGGTTTGATATGCTGGATTTCAGTAGATTTGATTCACGATTACGATTAGTAAGCTCTTGGCTGCTGAGTTTAGGTTTAGGTTAACAGGTACGTTCTTCAAAGAATTAGGCTCAGGTTTGTGAATTGTGAGTACGCGTCGGAATATGTAGTTTTTTTACAGGCTGTCGGCATACGACTTACGTCAAAATTTATCTTAAATTTTCAGTTGAATATAGTTCATAAACTATTTAAAGAAAGCCGTTTTAACAAACCATTCGTGCATTTTTTGCACATTCTGCATTATGGCATGATTTCAACTGTCTTTTTGCCGGCTGAACAGATATACGACTGTTAGTATGACCCTCTAGTCCCTACTTTTTCAGGCCTGGAGGGTCAGTTCGACAAGATAGACTACGTCTACTCTGACTTCCTTGGCGAGGGCTACGACTATTATTCCATCATGCACTACGACTCCACTGCCTTCAGCAAAAACGGAAAGAATACCATCGAAACTGTGGCACCAGGAATCACTAAGGTCATCGGCAAAGCCATGGACCTGTCTGGCGGAGATATGAGAAGGGTGCGCCACTCATAATATGCAGCTAGAGTTATGTACCTTGTCATACTTGACACCTGCGTTAATAATGTTGGTGTAATAATAATAATAATAGTCTCAGTAAACCGATAACAAGAGCTTTTAGGCAATTTTGACTTCTTTAGTGACAGTCCATAGTCCACACAGTCTCTGTGAGGTAACCTTATTCAAATTTGGAATTCATATACATCATGTTACATGCATCATCATAACGTATATCGTATTACCACGAATAAAGCGCCTGTCTTGAAAAAAACCTTGTCTTAAATAAAACCCCCGTCAAGGCAATCACGAAATTATGAAGCCTCCGCCCCCGCCTTAATTAAAACCCCCGGGGGCTTTATTCAAAACGTCCTTGCATAAAGCCCTTAGGGGCTTCAGTCAAAACGTTCTCAAATAAAGTCCCCTGTAACCACAGGCTGTGATACGTACGCGCGAGTTTTTGCATGGGTATTTCATTTGCATGTTCTAGATCAACCGTCTGTATAAGTGCAGCGTTCGTACCCTTCGCCCCCTGGTGCCCCACACGACTCGCCCCACGCCGTCTCCCCCCAGACCTCCCGTCGTCGTCCGCACTCTGCCCCCTCCCCCCGGACCCGTATTTCCCCCCAAACCCCCCACCCCTGCTCCTGTCGTCAACCCCAATCCCTTTGAAGGCAGCGTAGTGCCGGTCAAAAAGAAGGGTACTTGACTTTTTGTTATGGGGCAGTTTTTTGGGGCTGGTATGGTTTGTAGAATTGGTACGAAAAAACTAATATCGTAACTAACTAACTAAAAACCCATCGTATTTAAGGGGGACACTTTTATCCGTGACATCCCCTTGTGTATGGAGAGAACCCTAACCACCCCAGTTATCCTATAACGAGAACCAGGCCTTATGAAGTTTTAAAAAATTATTTGAATGCAAGAATACAGTATATACTTGCCCAAAAAAGTTTCCTATATGTTGATATTTTACTTTTCGCAGCAGCAAACAACAAAATTATTTAACTATATACCTACTATTATATCTGTTCAATAATTATCGAATTCAATTATCGAGTTATGTTTTTGTCTATTTTAGAGTGCGCCGATCAATTTTTGGATTGTCCTTTTTTCCAGCGGTACTGCTTTCGAGATAGTTTCACGTTTGTCATGAAAATTTACTGCCCCAGCACTTGCGGTCATTGCAACTCAGGTGCGTCGAAAAACCACTAATTTAAAAGCAAATTCTAAAAAATACATATCTACCTGGCGGTAGACGCCAGTTGCAAAACAAGGAAATGACCACATACATACAAATGACTACACACTGTGGTTCAGTTAGTGTTTGTGACCCGCCAGAATTTTAAACTTAAAGTCACAACTTAAAAACAATTAAAATCAGCCGGCCGGCCGGTCACAGTCGACCAATCGACCAAATTAGTTCGGCATAACAGTGAAGACAGGCTAAGTTAAGCCGAAATGACACTCTGGTTTGGATAAATTTGTTTCTTCTAAAATTTTTGCCGGGCTGGCCGGCCAAACCTCTCCGCCGGTCACAAATACTAGGCTTAGCGTACTTTAATTTCGAGGCAGGAGAGACAATATTTTTGCGCTGTAGCACCTGAATTTCGAACCATCGCCAAAAATAAAACCAATAAATTTAAGCCTAAATTTTAAGATCTAATAAACTGTTTTAGCGCCCAACGTGAAGCCGTTGCTAGAATTCCGCAGACCACCCAACGACGACATCAGTCAGTTTGAAGCCAACGCGTGGAGTCACCGACACAGATAGGACAATTGGTTGTATTTCGACAAAATCTCTTCAATTCACTGCCATTGTTTTCATTTAGTAAAATTGTACTGGATTATCGATTGGGTATCGGTTCGCAAACTTTTTGGGGCTCGTTTCGCAAACTTTTCAACTCTTTAGTAACCAGTGGCGGTTCTTAAACCAGAAATGGCGGTTTGCCAATTTTTTTATTAACCTGACTTGCGTGTTTAGTATAACATATAAAAGTAACTACCTATTTGAGTTATATTTTTAATTTTGATGCTATCTTTTGTATATGTGGCTTTGTGCATCAAAATTTTTTCGGATTTGCTTAAATGTTAGTTTGCCAACCGCTACTCAGAGTTTGCGAATTCTTAAGATGGACACAATTAAAAGTTTTAGAATCAGAAATGATGGTTTGCAAACCACTATGGGTGGCATTCACAAAGAGCGTTTAACTTAGACTTAGTGTACGTTAGGCTTAAAAAAGTATACTTAAACTTAAACTTAAATTAAAAAAGTATGCCCCTAAACTTAAACTTAAACTTAAACTTATTCAAAATTGACGTGTGAACTTAAACTTAAACTTAAACAAAATTTCAAGGTGTCAACTTAAACTTAAACTTAAATGTTTTTGAAAATTCGAACTTAAACTTAAATTATACTTAAATGTCAATTTCTGAGCTTTTTCTTTTGCTGAAATTTTCTGCTAAACTTAAATTATACTTAAATGTCAATGACCGCTTTTTATTTAGGCTCGTGTTTTCGGCTTATTGTCTTGTCTGGCATAACTTCTTGAGCATCATTTTTGTGCGAGACATCGGTAAACTGTTTCAATAACCTCACCGGCCCAATTATTCTGAGATTTGTTAAAGCTACATCAGGTGATGAATTCGTAATGAATGCACGTATAATTTTATTACGGATCACCTGATTTTACAGCCAAATTTGTCACAATTGTGCGCCGTGAGTTTATTGAAACAGGACCCTCATCGCAAAAACTAAAATCCAATTACAGATAACCCACTTTCTGTTTTATTGGATTAGTAGGATTTACCATTTCTTTTTCCTGTTTCTTCTATTGGCCATTAGAATTAGCCGGGAAAACCCGCATGTGCTAAAAAATGTGCTATTTTGCTAAATCCGGTAACGAACGCGTGTAAGCGAACACGAAATAGCACATTTCGTGCTATAGCGCTTGTTCCATGCGCAATATGCGCTAATTGCGCTATAAGCGCTATCGAATTTACTATATGCGCAATTTGCGCCATAGCCGTCTTTGGGAGTGCTATTTGCGTTATTTGCGCTATAAGTGCTATCGAAAGTGCTCTATGCGTATTTTTTAATATGGGTGAAAATTCTACAGAAATATGGCCATGGTGGATTTGAACCGCCCTTCATTAGCATAACGTTCTACCAATTGAGCTACGCTGGCCTATTGGTGTTTGTGTTAATTTCCGTTTACATATTGATGCTAATCTTGGATAGCGCTTATAGCACCTGAGGGTGCTACTTGCGCTATTTAGGCGCTATTTTGTGCTATTAGCTGATTTATTTAAATTTTTTGTACTTTTTACTACGTATGCGATCCCTCAATAAACAAGAAAAATTTAAAATTAAATAGAACACAGCTCATTTCTGGTCATGCGTACGGCGTGTGAGTAGTACTCTTGAGTTTGAGTCTTGGTAATGGGTAACAAACTCAACTAAGCAACACAAAAAACGCTATCGTTGGCGATATAGGTAAGCGCTATAGAATATGATATAT
>JASANF010001999.1:0-18293 GCA_030248245.1 Trissonchulus sp. WLG1_4 | reverse complement strand
GTTGGCAGTTCGAATTCCATCCAAAGGTTCACGAAGTCTTCTTAAGCAAGAGACTGAGGACGCATGTGCCCCCGCCAGCCCAGCAGTCCATCCCACCACTCATGTACACGGGGTCTCGGTCCGGGGGTGGCTTGTCCCAGATTTTGCGAAATTTTAGGGGGGCTTGTCCTGACGCTCGAACTGACATAAGTGCAAAAATTTCCAGTTTCTTGCTAAGATCGGAATTTTGCATAATTTGGATATTTTTAGCTATTTTTTAACTTTTTTTGCATTTTTGAGACATTTTACAGCGATCTGGGGCAATTTTTGAGCTTTCAGGCACCATTTTCAGCACCGAGAAAGGGGGGCTTGTTCCGATGGGTTAAATTTGAGGGCGGGGGCTTGTCCCAGAGTCTCAAATCTGAGAGGGCTTGCCTCTGCCCCAAGACCCCCCCATGTATATTTGTGGATATCACATATTACTATAATGTGGGAAAGTAACAGGAAGAGGTCCGTGTAGGGCAGTCGTGTTGTAGGGGCTGCCCCGCCCCTTCACACGGATGTAGTCCATCTTTGTCGCTCTAGGACTACGAAACAGAGATGAGCTTCAGATAGGACGTTTGGTCCAGGGCGTTCTTCTACCTTTTAGCCATGTAGTTTATAGTGTATGTTGTTGTTTGCAGGTCGCTGTTGGAGCGGACAGTGAGGCGGGGGAGTCCAGTGGCAGTGGGAGTGTGGGAGGGGGCCTGGGCCTGGCGGAGGAGGCCATGCTTAAGTCGGTGGTCTACACCACGGCCAGCTATGTGGCTAACGGGGGCGTCGGGCTGCTCATCCTGGGAGGCATCGTAAGCACACTCCCTTCCCCGACCCATACCCATGTGCCATCACCTAGATGTGTGTCTTTCACAACCCCTTCTGTGTTTTCTCTGTAGGTTGTCTGGCACATTTGAACAGTGAGATAGTCAAGATGGGTGTCCGACCAACCAGCCAATAGATGTCTTTCACACCCCCTTCTGGCCTCCGGAGTGTGTCGCCTTGTCTGGCTCATTTGACAGAGATGACGTCATGGTGTTTCTAGTCATCCTGTAAAGCCCGGTTCATACTCGTCCTTATGCTTGTCCCTACTAATTTGTCCCTAAGCGACTTCAGAAAAACTACATAGCCAAATATTCCAATCTTTTGTATGATGGTAGTTAAAGTTACTTCGAAACCATGTACAAATATTTAGCTCAAACGCGTTTGTCAATCTGTCACAGCAGCTGGCCAAAATTTGTCCTTGCCCCTGTCCCTGTGTCCTTAGGACAAGTAGGAGTATAGTATAGTCAATGTGTGTTGTGTTGTGACTGCAGGTGTACCGGACGGTTGGCTGGCGAGTGATCGCGGTGAGTGTGGGCGTGTACGGTCTGCTGTACGCGTACGAGAGACTGAGCTGGAACGCGCGGGCACGCCAGCTGGCCTTCAAGGACCAGTTCAGACGGTGCCTCAGCAGTCGCCTCAAACAGCTCTCCGGACACCTCACCGCCAACTGCGACGCACAAGTCAACAAGTCAGTCCAAGCCTCCCATCATAATATATTCTCAATCTCTGAATCCTGTGTGTGTGTGTGTGTGTCTCCACAATAAACTACAATGGCAGATTGTTAATCGATGTCTGTCTGATACCGATGATATCGATTGTTTTCAATGGCTTATACTGTTAAAAAAACATTTAGTTACGATTTTCGTCCGTTTGTCCGTAAGCAAAAAATTTGATCAGATGTTGCCGAACATTTAATAGCAGCTAACAGCCAATTTTTGGTTTGTAAGCTAAACCAGCAGATGTCTATAAATGTGCACAGAAAAGATGGTATGTGTAGTGTGGTGGACTGGTAGGCTGAGTGTAGGGTTGTTTCAATTATTTCATTTATTCATTGAAACCCACTTTCAATTTCAATTATTAATTGATAAGCCGAAAAATTGATAATGGTATTGAAATTGAAAGTATTTTAATTGAAACTAGCTGAGTGGCGTTGTTTGACTGCAGAGCGATGCGCGAGCAGCTTGTGCGCCTGCAAAGCCTGGCCTGCGACGCCCAGAACGAGATGAAGCGCGAGGTGGACCAGCTGCACAAGGAGGTCGCCCGGCTAGACGCCCTCGCCAAGCAACTCATGCAGCTCAAGTAAAGGCTCCAACCATACATTGTAACGGGATCAAAATTTTGGGGACCCTCCCCCCTTGATCGACCAAAAGTACTCTAAATTTTGCAAAATGTTGTAACAATTTCGCAAAAAAGGGCCATTTTTTCTGCATTTTTGCCCAAATTTTGGGGACCCTCCCACCCCATTCGCCTCGATTTTGGGAGGTACCCTCCCTCATACATGTATGGCTCCAACTCACTGCCACAGAAAATTAGTGCAAAATTTGGCCATTTTTGTCATTCTATGATTTTTGTCTGTTTCCAGAGCTTTTTTCAGATACCCGGTTTTCAGGGTTTTACTGTCAGTGCACCAGTGTTCTCAGTAGCGAGGTAGTGAGCAGCTATACCGTAACAGGAGGTCGTTCGTTATGAACTGCTACAACAGCCGTGGCCGACGTGCGAGAAGTATTAGTGTAGTGAAATTGAAAGCTTCAAGATTAGGCTGCAGACTGCTGAGCATAGCCTGCATTGAGTACTTTAGCTACTGGACTGTAAGTTAGTGCCATTAGTTAGCTTCAAAAAAGCTCACAAAGGCCTAATCTTGCTCTAAATGCCGGCAGCGGTATTATCCCGCTATCCTTTGCCGATTTTGGCAGGAGGACAAAAACTTATGGGGAAAGGACGAATTGGAGAAAATACTCAATCGCCCTAAAAGAGTGACAGCCATAATTTTTGCTTGAGTCACTAGTAGGACTGCTAAGAACACGTCATGTGCATTAGTAATTTGTGTAGCCACCGCAGCCGGCCCAGTTTCTGGTTTCGAAACACAGGTCACTTTTGTGTTGACCATACCGAAATAGTCAGTGGCCCAAGAATCACTGCCGTATTATGTGAATGTGTTTTGTATTTCCAGAGGCAAAGCCACCTTCCTCTGCTCCGAAATGAACAGTTTTGTCGAGTCCAATTTGCGAAACAGCTGAAACTTTTGGATCAACAAAACTTTCGTGTCGTGTTCTGTCCTGGTTTTTCATCATATTTTCATATGTTTAGAACTATAACTTCTAATTTCTACTCTGAATTCCAGCTTACCTCTGAAAATTTTTAATGACCTGAGTTGAGTGATGGTTTCGTTGGCGTTTGTTGAAATTTCTAACCTGTTATTTTCCCGTTTCCACCAAAACTGGCAAGGATCAGTCCTTGGTTTCGCAACACTTGGTTCAAGGCTTACGTCGCAAGTGTCTATATTGAGAAAATGAATTGGTTATATGACTGCGGGCATTGTGACATGTAATATTTCTTTTAAATCGTTTGTTATAGTCGATTTTGCATGTTTGATTTTACACCATCAACTTGAGAATGTAGATTTCTGTACTTTTTTAGTTATGGCTTACTGGTTCATACTTGTTTGCTAGCCTGTTGTTCCTATCTATCCCTGAGCTATTGTTCTTATCCCTGAGCTATTGTTCTAAACTTCGAATTAGCTAAGTTGCCGTGGGTCCTGATGACTCAAAAGTATGAACCGGGCTTTCTTCCTGTACTAGTCTGCATGCATTCTTTGGAGCCTTTATTTGCTGCCGTGTTTCCTGTTTAGTTGTTATCGTTGTGATTTCCAATAAAAACCCAGAGGGTCAGTGTTGTCTGATGGTTAGCTAAAACACGTTTTGGATCTTTTCGGTTATCCCCCAGGGCCCGGTTTCTCAAGAGATCAGTTTCAATTCATTAGTAGGTCCAAGAGTATATACTAGGGATTTCGCGGATATCCGCATCCGTGGATGATCCGGAACATTTTGACATCGCATCCGCTAAAAATTTATGCGGATGTTGCAGATTCGGCAAATGGTACTAACTACTAAAAAGTGGAAAATCAGACGGCAATTTTTGTTTTTCTGTGTGTACTGTTCTGCACTATTGAAAGAGACTAGTCTGCTGTGTTTCAAAAGCAATAAAATAGAAGAATATCAGTTTTTAACTTCGCTGGCTTTGTAGATTTTAAAATATACAAAGTGAGACTAGTCTGCTGTGTTGCAAAAGCAATAAGTCTCATTTTAGTGCTTGCACTTTACTTGCATTTAGATACTTTTTACTTTAGTATTTTTTTGTAGAAAAATTGTAAACATTCATCTCATAACTTGTCTAGAACGTATTCTAGAAAGATCCGCATCCGCGCGGATGTCACGAGTCAACATCCGCATCCACGGATGTCAAACAAGCAGGCCCCAAAAGGGGGCAAGGTTCCTTCGCCGAGTGCAAAGTCTGCTTATGTTACCAAAAATATTTCAGCGTCACCTTTGTTTTTATGTATTTCCATGTATAGAAGCACTAATACCTGTGTAAATACTTGATTTACTTTGAGTGGTAAATACTTAATAGGTGCTGAATTCAACAAATTGGTCGAAAACACATGTCCTAGTTGCCAAAAAATTCTTATTGCACGTTTTGACAAGGAAATATCCTGTCAAACAGAAGTTTCTGCAGACAAAAGTTGCGTAAATTTTTTGCAAAAAAAAATGCTTGGGTGTCGAACCCGTGACGTAGCCTGTAGCAAGTTTCGTTTCTAGCGCTTTTGACCACTCGACCACTCCACTTCGATGAGTAGCAATGTTTGGTTATTACTATGTAGAAAGAAAGGAAGAAAACAGACAGCAGTCTAGACATTCACATGACTAGCATGTGTATCTAGTCTGAAAATTTACCATACAATGAAATTTAAATCTCAGAAATCTAGCAAATGACAGCTTACTATATGTGCAAAAGTGTTGTTGACTATTATTTCATGAAAATTTGTAAAAAAAAGACTTTGTCTTTGAAAAAAAGAGCTGTCGGTTCCCATACTGATTTTACATGTTAATCATATGCGCTGAACAACATGTGGCTGCTACTTTTACACTACGCAGAGTTGATTTCAAAACAATAGTTCCTTCTCTAGAAGGAACAAAAAGTGAGATCCGCGACATCCCTAGTCTATACCCTAATGGGAAGAGTAGGTATGACACTTCCCATTGGCCGCTTGGCAGCGCGTAGATGCGTTGCACAATAACGGCCAAAAAGGGACCCAAACGGGACCCGGTCCTAAATGGGTACCTGGCAATGGGCCCTTCAAGTACTCAAACGGTCCTTCCAGGTACCCACCTAAATGGCACCCAGGTACCCAAATGGGACCTCTTTTCAAAGCCAACGGCCATTAAGATTGTAACAGCTTTTAGCTCCGCCTACAATCAAGCTACCGTAATCCGACGTGCAGCAGCATAATATGTAACGTTGCCAATAAAGTTGTTTTTGTTCCTACTAGAGTAAGAACATTTGTTACAGGTCTTTACTTCTGCAACGTTAACCTTCGCGGGTACGTAAAGTATGCTCTATGGTTTGTGTGTAAACCTAGCCTCCGTCGGCAGTCGTTCTTTTTTTCCTGAATGTGGGGGCAAAGAAAAAACCATCTGTAAATGAAGAATCTTCTTAATTTCGTTAAAAGCTATTTCCACAAACGTCTTAAGTTTTTTTAAATGATTTTAAGATGGCGTGTTATTTTTAAAACTTTTTTAATAAAACTTAATGTTATTTTCATACATTTTTTGCATGTCACTGACTGCTCCCCCTGTTTCATTTTTCGACGCAACTATTCGCAAAACTTTCTTGCTGATCATACTGATTTGCATAATCGTACATTCGAATATGCAAATTAAGCGAAGCTCATATTGTTTTAATTCAACATGTGTGCACGTCCAATGTAGTCGGTTGTACACATATCTCAGCGTTTTTGGCTTCGCCGTCAAACTTGCCGTTTGCATATGAAACACAGCAAGGCTCGTGCGAAAACTATTACAGATACAGATTCATTTTCAACTTTAATAGAAAAATCAAATCAAGATTATTTCTTGGTACTTTACTGTGGCAGTTTCTTTTTTCTAAAAGATAGAAACACTATTACAGAAGTTTCCATTCCAAAGTTCATACAGAAATAAGTCCGCGGTCAATTTAATACAAAGGGATGAGCCCACAGTGTCATCAGAAAAGCTGTTTCATCCAAAATGTAGACTGTAAGTGTAAGCCCTTAGTTTACGTGAAAGATAATTAGTCGTTTTCAGTGGAGATCAAGCTGGATTGTCTCTGGGTAGGAACCTTGCTCCTTTTAGGGGCAACTTGTTTAGAATATTAGTATTTTTCTGCCCTAAAAACTTATTATAGGGCCTAAATAACAAAGACGCAGCTAAAATGAGATATTTTTGAAAAATGGCATAAAAAAGGCAAAAAATGAGCATTCTGTAATATCTAGCGGCTATTTAAAAAACTATACAATAGTTTTAACTAAGTTCCGTCAGTTATACCAAGACTTTGTTATGTCTTATAATAAGTCTGGGGCAGATAAATGTATACTAAAAAATTCTAAAAACAGCATTATCCGCAACTTCGCATATTCTGCTTGTGATTAGGGTAGCTTGATTGTATTGTAGGCGGAGCTGAAGGCTGCTGCTATCTGATTGGCTGTTGGCTTTGAAAAGAGGTCCCATTTGGGTACCTGGGTCTCGTTTAGGTACCTGAGTCCCGTTTGGGCACCTGGGTCCCATTTTGGTACCTACCTGGAGGGCCCATTTGGTTAACCAAACCAAGTACCCAATTGGGACCGGGTACTGACTGACACAGAAACGATGTTGTGGTGTTGGTTAAGCTTAAAGGCTACGATAATCTGATTAAGGTGGTAGTGTCACCATTCGCCAAAGCAGTCGACTTTGCGTGGCTGTAAAGCTTGTTCAGAAAACTGTTTGAAACTGTTCTTTCGATATTTCCAAAGCATATGTATGTGAAGGCAAAAAATTTTACCAAGTGTCAGCAAAATTGGTCCAGCATACTGCAGTGAAGTCGCAAAGTCGGAAACATGACGTTTTGAAAACCTATTCACATTCGATCATTTCGTCACAATTATCAATTTATTACGCGGCGGCCTCAGCCGCCGCGTATACACAATGTTAAGGCAACCTCTGTAACAGAGGAATTGCCTAGGTCTCTATGCAGTGTACACTCCGACTGCACAGCAAGGCAGGCTGTCAATTTTCAGCGTAGTATTACACCTTGTGTTATGTGGGCCTGTGTGCTGTAGTCATATATTGGCATATAATGTCGATAATCGATAATATTTACATGCACCTTGTCGCTTCAACTGCGGTGTTTCGCTAACAGCGAGAGTCAATCAAGAGAACTGTTCTGCAGCTAAATAGCAGACACTACTTCATTGATTAGTTGTCGAAGCATTGCAAACTTGCAAGTATAAGCAAAAACATTTCAGCGCAAATATCGTCAAGTAATCGCTATCAGAAACGCTTTTGTTCATATTGACTGTCCTTAACACGACATGAAATTAAACAAAAGGCTGCGCCGCTCAGTTCGCCAGTTTGCATTGCTGAGCAAAATTATGCTTGCTGCATCAAATTTCTGGTGGAATCAGCAGTTCATAATGTGCCGCGTTTTATATTCTTTAGAGCGTATCTTTAGAAGAACAAGTGCCGGTGATAGATCCTTTAAAATTCCGGAATAACAAAGAATATAAATGCACAATAAAAATCATCTATATATATATATATATATATAATAAAAAAGATGCAAAATTGCAAATCTGTTGAAGATATACCAAATAATTTGTGCGGTATTTGTCAAAGATTACTACATAAATTTCAAGTGGCCCACTTGAATCTATTAACTGAACTGTGTAACTAAAGGGCCACCCAAGACAGCGTACTGTCATTAAAGCCGCGTCTACCTGTTCCATTGGAACAGTAAGCTATTTGAGATTACTTAATATGTGGTTGAAAGTGCTTAAAACTCACCTTTCAAAGTGTGTCTGATATAAAAACTAGCTACTCGGAAGACGTACTTGTTTGTTTAGTGTGTTTATACAGACTTAAGGAGGTAGTGTCGCGAAAGCAGTCGATTTTGCGAGACTATAAAACTTTTTCAATGAAAGATAGGTCATTGTTTTTTATATATTCTAAAAATATGTTTCAAGGCAAACATTTTTGCCAAGTTTCAGAAAAATTGATGCAGCATACAGTTAGCAGTGAAGTCGCAAAGTCGAAAAAATGACGTTATAAAAACCTATTCACATTCGATAATTTCGTCAGAATTAAAAAACTGTTTGTTTAGATTTTTTACACAAAGTAAAAGCACATATACTCTAGTTTATGCACACAAATTTTAGGGCAAATTGCTTGAGTGGTTGCGGAGTAATGCCTGTTTGAACTGTGAAACTGTGCGTAACCTGTAAAGTACTCACAGCAATAATGATAAATTGTGAAAAATTTGGACACTTATTTTGAAATCAAAAGAAAAACGAACCTTCATTTTTTATTTTTCTTATTTGTCGCAAAAAATTGTGCGTCAAAACATTACATGTACTTCACAAGCTGGCCAATCTGATATCTGGCTTGATTTTTTGAACTTTTATGTCTCCATTGTGTGATGTCTGGCTCACAAATGGTGATTGGTTCAAAATATTGGTAGATATTGGTAGTCTAGTGTCTGGCAGTATTTATTTGACACTATATGGCATTTCACTAGTTTCTAAGTTAACGTACAATTTCAAAGCAAAAAGCTCTTTTTTTGCAAGCTATGAACAAAACTGCTTTGGCGACACTACCACCTTAAAGCACATAACAAACATAGGCCGCCTCGCACGCGAATGTTGCCAATCGATGTGAGGCAGCCGTCTTTTTCTGACAACAAAAATAGCATCAGCAAGCAAATATTTTACTGATCATTTGACCACATTAACTTTGTCACCAATGAAACCGACGAATTTTGTCTTTTTTCCACTGCGAACGCTTTGGATGCTTCCTTTTATATGGACTTCTGGAACGCCCTCCTTTTCCCATAAACCCTTTAATTCCGTCGCGGACCACAGTTCTGCGCGTTCGGCCACCCCGCCCACGGCCACCCCTCGGACTGCGTCCCCATCTCTTGCCCTTTCCAAAGGCCCTGCGTCCGCGCCCTCCCCTGGGACTGCGGGAGGACAGTCGCTTGCAGCGGACATTGAAGCGGGCGCTGAGGACGCAGCCGTTCTGGTCGTCCCGGTAGAAGGCTACTGGCTGACTGTCCTGGCTCGCCGTCGGGTCCACCACCACGGGCAGGTAGGCGGACACGGACTGGGCCTGGAAGGCGTTGCTCACCCGGATGGTCAGGCTGTCGCCACTGGACAAGGAGAACGTCGCAGTCGCTGACGCATCGTACTCATATCCAGAAAATCTGGAGACGTACATCAAATTGCAACAAAATTAATATTATTTGTTAACTTAGGTATTATTGATAATTAGGTTGTTTTCCTCGTATACAAATGAAGGTCATTTCTTGGTAGTCCAGGGCAAATTTTGTGAAAATTTCAACGTCCCATTGAGCTCAGCGAAGCCGTTAAAAAGTGTCCCTTCAAAGTTCAACTAAAATTTTTTCTAAACTGTTTGCTTTTCACCGACATTTCATTCTAAAATGTGCACTGGAAACTCCAACGCAGCTGTTGAAATAAAAATGTTTTCTAAAACCTCCGTTGAACTGCAACTGCTCTGTTGACAAATTTCAGCAGCAGTTTTTTAAAAATTTATCTTCCCCTTCAGCTCAACGGAGCTATCAAAAACTGTTCGTTCAAATTAGACGACTACTACTATTTTGTTTTAAAGTCTTTGATTTCCGCCAAAATTTTCAACGGGTCTGTTGAGCTCAACGGCAACAATGAGCTGAATGGAGTATTTTGAACATTTGTATAAACTTGTGGTTTCTATAAAATTAAAATTTTTTCTAGGAGGACTTTTATAGGCCCGTTGAAATTTATTTCGACTATTTCGGCCGGAGCATTGTTCCGGACAATTAGCTAGAACACGGAAGTCATACTTTTGCTACAATGTACTGTCATACTTCTCCCTAGTATGTACTCTTGGTGCAGTGCAATATAATTTATTCTCAAGCTTTTCCTGAGCTATTTCTATGCTAGAGCTATTGTGCTTTGGTGCAATCCAGTGCTAGTCTATTATGTTAGAAAAACAAAAACAAGCTAAACTTAATGTAACCTGTACTTCGGTAAACTTAACTTTGTCACACGTCACACATACAAGTACTCAACAAGCAAAAGTTTACTGCAAAAGTAATCCAGTGGGTGAGCAGGGTGAACGTATGACGACATTAGACCTGATGCGCAGCAAAATTGGTTTGTCGGGGGGGGGGCATAGGGGCCGCGTATATACTATATTCAGAATCTCAGGTTTCTATGTTATTTCTGGTAGGTCGAATTTCCAGTGTTAAATATCACTGGAAGGGCAGGTAGGTCGATCTTGCACTCAAGTTTTGCATGACAGATGATGCAACTGAGAATATCAAAGGTAGGCAAAATCAACAACCTGAGTGGAATCGAACCACCACCCTGTCGTTTCGCAGTCGGACGCTCTACCGTCTGAGCTAACCGGACTGACAGTTGAGAATTTTCTAAAAAGCAATACAAGTAATGGAACAGCGGAAGTAATCATCATAGTGTGCGGTATGTCATTTAACATTAAAAATAAGCTGTAAGACTGATATATCAAAGTTTCAATTAGTGATTTACGGCTCCACCAAACAACGTTCACGGTTTGGTGTAAGAACTTTGGTTACTTATGCATTTGCCAATTAATGATGCTTAAAAACGCACCTACCTTCATTATTAACAACGTATGTTCGTGCCCTCATTGTGTAGTGGTTAGCACTTTGGACTTTGAACCCAGTAACCCGAGTTCAAATTGCGGTGAGGTCTTATTTTATCATTACTTAATTTGGATATTTTGAATGTTTCATTAATTTTTACTTTTTACCAGTAAGAGTTTGGAGCTATTCAGCAGAGAATGTGTGTGTAAATTGGAATTTATAAGTCAATTTACAAATCTGCGATTCAAGGCCGCGTTTAAGGTGGTAGTTGCGTTTTCCAGGTTTTTGTGATTTCTATGTAAACTTTGCGCCACCAGTACTCAAGTTATAAGTGACGTCTGAGCATGAATTTTTGGGACAGTACTGTAAAGTTCAAAATCCCCAGGCATGTCTCTCACTTTTTCGGAATTTCACCTGTGGACATTTTTAGAGGGTTTTAATTACAAGAAAATAACTTAAATTTTCGGTGCGTTTGCTTTTCAGCTATTTTCTCAGTAAATTGACTAGTTATTAAAAAAGTGGGGGACATGCCTGGGGATTTTAAACATGTCAAAAACCTTACCAACTTTCAGCCCCAACAGGTACTCGTATGATTCAGAGCTGTGGCGCAAACTTTTTGTAAAAAATTGTAATATTTTGGAAAGGACCTTTCTTTAGTCGCTTATACTGGAAACAAAATCACAGGTTAAATTACAATCCATGGCATACATTTAGGAAAGATATTGTTCTACCTAATGCAAAAGACCGCTTGTGATTTGAATTTGTAAACGCTGAGCTATGGCTTTGCAAAAAAACACCTAAAAACGCAATTACCCCCTTAATATTTCCTCTGGAAGATTGACACTCAAGCTTCACAATGTAACAATCTCTCAATCAGCAGAAGAGCTTGTTTAAAGTTACTTACAATCGGATGAAAGCCGTAGTACCTACAATTTTTTTCAGTTTTAATTTAATTATTGTATAAGTTATGTAGCCTATATATTGTTGTAATGCAATTTTCATACTTAGTAATCGACGAGGTAGGATGTTGAAGTTTCAAGTTATGAAGCCCCTTGGCTATAATTTCGATGTAGTTTGGCGGTGTCATTTTTTAACAAACGTTTACACTATCTAACCCAGAACATAACTTTTGAGCTTAAATTTCAGTCAAGCAAGGGGCGACATGATGTCTGGCATAAATAAATGTTACCAAAAATTATTATTTAAGCAACAATGAATTAAAGAATTTTGTACTAATGAAATGAATTGTTATTAATTAATTATTAATTATTAATAATGAATGAAGTAATCTAAAAAACTTTATATGTTGTAAGTTTGAGATTCAGGTTCTTTTTGAAAATGCCCTGCTTGTTTAAACGGAAGTGGCTGATTCAGCCAGTACTTAGGCTTAGGCTTACTGGCCCGGTGGGTCCTCGCTGAACTGGATCCGCTTGATGGACTGTTCGCGGGTGATCTGCTTCCTGGTGCCTTTGTCGTCGTAAATGAGCACGGAGAGGGGGCACTCGGCCGCGGTGGTCCTGTACTCGTCGTAATTGCAGCACTGCTGATAGCCTTCCTGGTAGCGCACATTCACTGCCCGTACTTGCACTTGGTATTTTTCTGCCAATCAAACATAAGCACAATGGCCAACACAACAGTCCTGGCCTCAAATAGTGTACTTCGCGCGTGCGTGTGCGAGTGACTTCGAGCGTTCGTGCGTGTAAAAACAGTGTAAAAAATAGTGTAACACAAAAACAGTGTAAAAACGTGCCCAAACAATACTACTTATAGAACACTCCAAAACTATACTAAACATGACCATAATACAAGCAAAATTACTGACTATTAGTACACTACAATTTACGTTAGAAATTGGGTCTTTCTCTCTTGCTATTGCTAATCAAATTCTCAGAATCCTCTAGTAATTAACTGCTCTTAGGCTTTTTTTATCAGCCTAAAACTTCTCTCACGTATTCTCGACAAGTTAAGCTACAATTCTGGATATTTCACGAAACCAAAAAATACTTAATTACGACTCGCTAAATATTGTTGCTCTCAGCTGCGCAATATCTGGACCCTGTTGCTCAACATTACAAGTCTTACAATTGTAAGAGTTGTGAAATTTCACAAGCTTCACAATTATAAGATTACACAAGCGCTACAATTGTTACAATTGTAACAATTGTAAGATTGGCCTATAAAATGTGCATATATAAATCCAACTGTGAAATATGTTGGGATTACAATTGTTACAATTGTAACAATTGTAATTGAAAAACCTCAAATTTGATTTAATTTATGCTTATATTGTGTGAAAATTATGTGAACGTGAACATTATGGGTTGCGCGACTACAATTGTTACAAATGAATGTCTTGGTGTATAAAATGTACTTGATCGGAGCTACAATTGTTACAATTGTGAAATCTTACAAATGTTTGTGAAAATTTACAAACGTTTGTGATAACTGAGTGGTCGACATTAAAGTTAAATTGTTCATGATTCTGCTTATTAAAAGGCGCAAAAATTAGTTCAAATTGTTAAAAATAAACTAAGAAATCTTTTCATATAAATACAAAATAAAATAATTATTAAAACGTAAGAATACTGTCATTTAAAAAGATTGACACAAGAAAAATTACTTGTAAGAAATCGTTGTTACAATTGTTACAAATCTGGATTTACAAACGTTTCTGCGCAACCCGATTTAGAACATTTGTTGGAAATAGAACGAAATTTCAAAAATTTTCACAATTGTTACAAAGTAACAATTGTAAAATTTTACAATTGTGAACAGCTTGGCATATGAAATATGCATGAAAATGATAACAATTGTAAGTCTTTACGCAACCGAATACCACATACAATTGCTACAATTGGAACAATTGTAGGTTTGTATAATCGGGCCTTGGGCTAATAATCTGCCTTAGCCCAGATATTTTCTACAAATATCGGCTAAGCTTTCTCATGCTTTCAGGGGGACACAAAAATTACCGCTCAATTATTATTTAATGCTCACGATCCTCAGATAAAACGTACATAAAACAATACTGATAATTATTATGGACAAACGGACAATGTATTACGACTGCGGCTTCAATTGTAAACAAGGAGCACAAGGGAAAAAGTGCATAAATATTGGTTTTTGACAGTATTACCTATAACTTCATACTTTACCAATACTTCCATCTCATACTACACTTTAAGTGGGGCTTACGGCTTACAATAACTTACGATTAACTGATCAGGCGCTCTCACACGGATAAAGGGGGGGGGGGTTTGGTTGTTTAAAAATTAGATTAAATGGGGATTCCGGCGAGAATGTGGCCTCATTCTGCGCCACGCCAACACTAAACTAGGTTTTCAATTGGAACCAGTAGCTCACTTCTTGCAGCTATGTACAACCGAAACTTAACTAAAACTTATATCAATCAGGGGCTCGTTAACCCCCTTTCATTACACATGTGTAAAACCCTCAGAACGGTGCACTTAAAATTTCATAGAAAACCAGTGTCAAGTTACATACGTACCTACTCTGCTACAGCCATTTCTTACGCTGCGGCCTGCGCCGCCGCGTATATACTATATTGCTATCGTCTTTTATGATTGCATGTACTTCTACTGTAAATTTGGAGCCAGGTCTTGAAAAAGCACTGTTTGTGTGGGCATGTGTAGCATTATGTACACGTAGCTATCTATTGCATATGCTATGCATTTCGCAATATAAGACGGTTGATCTGAAAACCGTTTGTGCGAGTGTGTGTCAATCATATGTACATGACATGTACCTCCAAAATCATACATGACATGTACCTAAACCGGAAAGTAAAGTTATTGAACAGTTTAGCGACGAAACAATGTTTCGTAGGTTATTTATCAGCGTGTTGAAGCCAAGAATTTTCAGACTTTACATTGCCGTCGCCAAGTATGTAATGTGGATACGTTCGCCGGATCAAATCAGATTGTTGAAATTCCCGTTGCGGATCGCCAAATCAAATCGACTTAAATTTTTTGGATCGGCGATCCGGACCGGTAGTAAAAGTTTTATTTCTCGACAAAAAAAATTTCGTAATTTGACAAAATTTAGCGTAATTTCAGAATTTTTTCCAGCTATCCGTAAAATGCACAAGTCTAACTACTATTCCACTTATCGAATTATCTTTTTATAGTGTCAGAAGAATACAGTTTAATACCTAAGTGGAGGGGAGCTTTCTCATTATTGAAGTCGCGAGATGACACGTAGTGAAATATGCCAGTTTAGTCATTTGTAATCCTAATTTTCTTAAATTTCGCACACAAAAGCTATCTTAAAACATTGTTTTAGTTAACACAAGAGTTGAGCATTGTTGCAGAGAGGGCTGATGAGGTTACCCACACCCCGCGTCTACCCTGGCATACACCTTATGACAAACCAGCCACCGCACGTAATCTGCATGTCGGATGACCAAAGACATTCTATAGGGACCCAAAAGGCAAATGCTTTGTTTGGCGTTTTGCAAATTAAAGTAAAATTTTCTTTAGAAATTGAACGTATGCAAATTGTCCCATATGAGACCTGGTAACATTTTTAACCATTAGCGCTGACATTGGTTGCTAGTAGCTTGAAATTGAAATTAAGACTGAGAGTTGTCACGTTTAGTTATAAATGTTGGCATAGATATTTTGGTGCCACGTTTTACATTCGAGGAATATCCTCAGCACCGTAAGCATTTTGCAACAAACTCTATCCAAAATTAATTTAACTCTACTCGCAAAACGTGCTTGTTTAAAAGTCAAGTTGGGGGTTCCGCCCGGTTATGAATACATCCCAATTTTCAATAGGGAGGGTTCGGCCAGTTATGAATACTTGGCATCCTAGTTATGGCTAACTCTGCCCATTTATGGCTAATAGCAATAACGAATCGTTAATATTATATTAATGTTCCTATATTTTATGTTAATAATTATAATTAATGAACTAACTGCTGCTACATATTGTTATCCAGCCAGAGAGGAACAATCTAAAAATGCGTGCTGATCTGATTTGACGTGACAGCGCCAAACCTATAACATACAGTTGATACAGTCAAATAGCTCATCATATCACACAATTTTTTAGGGGCGAGGGCATCAGAATTACACCAAATTTCCTCACAAACATGTGAGACTAGACTGGTGCTTACCGTTTTCTTGCCATAAACACTGTCGGAAATTTGATGAGCAAATTGTTACAATTTCGGCAAAAACATACAATTGAACTGAGCTCTGAGAACTTTTATACGTTATACGTTTGACGCCCCCGGGCCCGTTTTAAGCCCTGGAGGCGCTGAAACGAAAATGAACAGATCTGAAATCTTGATACCTCTTTCTTATTCTGATCGGCCTGCCCCCACTTAAATCAAACTATTAAAGTGTTATTTCGGCCAGATCATCACGCGGGCCATGCATCATCAGATTTGGTAGGGGAACTATTAGGTCCTAAAGAGTTTTACATGCATACGTACTCTTGGTGATAATAATTTGTACAATGGTATTAACCTATCTGATCGAAGTAAATCATTCATTCATTCATTCATTCATTCATTCATTCATTCATTCATTCATTCATTCATTCATTCATTCATTCATTCATTCATTCATTCATTCATTCATTCATTCATTCATTCATTCATTCATTCATTCATTCATTCATTCATTCATTCATTCATTCATTCATTCATTCATTCATTCATTCATTCATTCATTCATTCATTCATTCATTCATTCATTCATTCATTCATTAACCAAAGCCAGTCCGCTGATTTAAGTTTTGGGTAGGTCTTTACGCCTTAATTTTTAAATTTTAAACAGGTGCTTACTAGCTATGTACTTGTATATATCCAATTATGCATTTCGGACGGGAATCACTACCAAATTAGCTACACCATCTCTACATCCAAAATTAGGTAGTCTCCAATTCAACGGTCACAGTCCAGTATCAGCCTTACCTTACAGGTATGAGTAATTTAGCACCGATAAGCGCAAGCAGAATTTGTAAAACAATACATACAAGTACAAGCGAACAGATCAGTGCTTGCGCTGAGTCATTTATTGGACATCTTTGACTACTTTACATAGGTACATTACATAGTACTACCTAAGCTGACTTGAGGATACTCAAACAAAGCGCCTATGTACCCCTGCATTCAGGCCCTGTTCTCACTTTGTAAATATAAAAAATAGCAAGCCACTTTTTACAACAGACAAAATGGCATTTCTACTGCAAAAATAAGAAGTCAGATACTCAAAATAACTAATAAGTTGCTTTGGTTTTGCTTTGCTTTGCTTGGTGCAAGTTTTTCTTACTTTCTGCCCTTGATACGCATTTCTGCTTTTTAATTATTACACGTTATAGTTACGACCTAATAGAAACCTGCTTTGGTTTCGCAGTCCATGGCATCAAAAGTGTAGTCTCGGATTAGTATAGTCATTCAAAAACTTTAAACGCTGCATACTAGAACTAGACGTTTTCGTTAGCATGAAAGGGCTTTAGTCCAAGTACATAGAGCTACACTGCCTTGAATTATTTGGGCAAAATTTAGATATAGAATGCGTTTTTGCTCCAGACAAAATTTACTTCCAAACGCAAATTAATCGCAAACTTTGCTTCAACTAAAACAGTTCATTAAAACATAAAAAATAGTTGAACAAAAATGAAAAATTAAAAAAAATTAAGAAATTAAGAAAGATTACATAAGAAAATTCAATTATTGAACTAAAATAAAAAAGGGAGATACATAAGTCATAAGCGTGTCGATAAATGATTATGAGAGAATTTAAGGCCCTGTAGACACTATGTATGACAATGCGCAGGAAACAAACAGATAGCAATTACTTCTGCACTATGATGACACTGTAATTGGGCATTGCACCACTAAGAGTACACAAACTTTATGTACTCTTGATATTAGTCATAAATGGTACGCCTTAGCCATGACTAGACACTTTCTTTTGTCGATTATTCATAATTGGCGGACCCCCCACATTTTGCACTCCTTTCGATTTTTTCAAAAGTTTCTCAGCAAAAACTTTATAAATTGCAACTGTAAAAAATCTACGGAATCTCCAAAAGTCACTGATTACTATAGTATAAATTTTTTGTTAAAATACTTACCAAGAAAATATATCCAGGCCTTGGTAAATTAACAAATCGGACCCATTTATTAGAAGGTTTCTGCTGAAAGGTGAGGTATACGTATGTACAATATGCCAACTAGCTTCGGCTAACTTCACGTGACATATTTGAAATTTCACTCATTGGCTGTGCAGATGTCACGCTTTAATTTGACTGCTCACTTATGACTCTGCTGCGCACGTGACAATTATCTGAGCCATTCAAGTTTGTCTTATTCATAACTAAATAAAAGCAGTGAATTTCTGCAAACTGAACTCTACCACCATACCTGTGCTTTGTGCATAGCCATTGCACATTATTTTGGGCTGTATGGTGGACACGGCTTGAGTGGTGCGCACCAACAGCAGCAGCAAGAGAGTAAGCGCCATCCCGTCAACTTCGGCAAACACTAAATCTATTTAACGGTTTTATCCTTCACA
>JASANF010001996.1:0-12303 GCA_030248245.1 Trissonchulus sp. WLG1_4 | reverse complement strand
TCAGCGACTATTTTTGATCATAATTGAAGAAAACTTGCTTGGGAATCAGTAGAGTTTTAATTTGATGTGCATATTTTGGCAAAATTTTCAAATTTATTTGCACTCTTTTGTTGTCGTCGAAAATTTTCAATGCATTATAACAAAAACAACATACGTCTGTCAAGTCTACAGTGTACATTGTACATTATTCACATGACCCACTGCCACTTTGAACGAATTTAGGGCAATACGGCACTATTACGCAGTACTCAAAATTCAGTAAAATAAGAGTCTGACGTGTAATTTTTTCACGTTTTTGGGTCGGAAAAAATGTAGCGAAGTGGATACCGGCGGGTTGACCCACGATTCAAATTTTCCCGAGCATAACCCAACCCAACTCGCGGGTACCCACGACACACGTCCACCCCTGAGTCTAAGTCCCTTCAGACTCGGATGCTTGCGCTTCTCAAAAAGAGCAGCGCAACTCTAGCGGTATTAGTACTATTTGAGTAGTATAGAAATGGGCGTTCTGGAACCTCCCGGAGCCGGAGCCTCAGAATAATTACGTCATATGACGTCGTGTGACGTAGTGATGACGTCATAGATGATTGCTGGCTGTCAATATTGATTGACACCTGTCAATTTTGATTGACAGGCGTCAATTTTGATTGACGGCTGTCACTGTTTACATAATAATTACATAATTATTATATGATTAATTACATAAATTATTACATAACATTTATGTAATTACCTAATTAGGTGATTACATAATAAGGCAATAATTTTAAAATAAAAAGCGGGTTCATGATAATTAATTTTAAATTTGACTTTTTATTAATTTTTACTAAGCCCCCTCCCAAGAAATTTTTGTTTGGCCAAATTCAAATTTGACCAAAACAGCTGTTGAACAAACAGCTTGTTATCAACTATGGGTCAGCCTAGCTGACCAGGAACCAAGCATTTTCCAAACGAAAAAATTCCCAACATATTTTGAAAATTTTTGTTTAGAAACTCTTCCCTTTATCAGACTGCAATATTTTGTGGAGTCTTCTAAATTGTTTTGAAAGCGTTAGTAATATTTGTCCCACTCTTACTTTTTACAGGGATAACCCACGCAAATTTTGAAAATGCATCTGCACAGGTCAAAAGAAATTTATAGTTTCGATTATGTTTAGCAATATTTGACATATCTGCCAAATCAATTTGCCACAATCCGTCAACTTCTGTGACAAAATACCTACTTTTCTCATATTTTCGTCGTACTGGTTTGTGTAGAGTATATGTATATATGATTTTCTAACCAATCTTTTACTTCTTTCAAAGAGATTTCCATGCCACTTAGCCGCTAAGTATAACTTTTGAACACTCGAAAAAGCTTCGCTTCTGTTTGGATCATAGTACAATTTAGTTAAGATACTTTCCATTTCAGAGTTTTTAATGCGCTTTTAATTCCTGACCCGTTTTGATCATGTAATCGTTTACGTAATGCAGATAAACGCTGCAGTGAATCAGAGAGTGGTCTTGTTGGTAAGTAAGTCACTATGTCAGGCTTCGTGGACTGAAGGCGACGCAATATATATTGCCACCGAGCCTGGTTTTCTACTAGTTCACGGGGAACATTGCTATCCTTGAGAGCTTTTGCAAACAGTTGCCACCTTGTAACAGGACTCTTACTGGGTCGGTAGCGTACAAAATCATGAATCAAGTCATGAATGCGTGAACCTTCAACCTGTCCTTGGCACTCAATCTCACCTTTTTCATTAACTTTGAGTTCTGATATTTTACAAATGTGGTCAATTAACTGACGACCTGTCGATCTTTAAGTGTTTTTGGTAGAGAATCAATTATTGGATCGCTAAGTAGCGGAGGCTGTTCCTGCTTGTCTGTCTTAATTTTGAACTCTTGAGGCTTATTTTTCAACATTCTCTTTTCTATAATTTTCTTGCCTGTACAAAGCTAGTTTAACGTCAGAAGGAAGATTCTTTTGCTTGCTAATTTTCTTTATATCTTGTTCTAGAGCATCTTCGTGTTCTAAAAAAAATTCTGGTCTACCAAGACAGAGTAGTCCATTATTATCTAAGAATCAAGTCTGAAACTAACCCACCAACAATCCCAATTAATGGTGCCAATAATGCTGGCACAAATCCACCGTTTTGCAAAATTTTCTTTTTTTTTATTTTTTTAGGGGTGGTTTTACTCCTAAGTTCTCTTAAAGCTGTCTTATATCGCTTCAGTTTTTTCTTTTCTAAAGTTGAAAGCTCTATATTACCAGACAAAACATTTTCTACACAGTCACATATTGTTTTTATTAAATCACCATGTGCAGTAGAAATTAACGCATTGCGCTGGTTGCGGTTGCACTTGCACAATACGCGCAAAAAACCAATATTTTGTTAAAATCGTTTAGCCATGGTTAATATAATATAATATAGTTAATGTATTTCTACATAGTTGAAGGTGCTTTTATTAATTTTTCAACCTATATACTCCATTTAACTCATTTGGGAAAATATTCGTACGCAGTCTAAAATCCTCTGGAGTATTTTGGTCCAAGTCAATAAACAAATATCCATGGGGCCTGGCAGTCGCATGTTCAAAAGCTTCCACAAAACCCTTGACTTTAGTAGGAAACATTTGTTTAGCTACATTTATAGGAGTAAGTTTGTCTGCAGGATTTTTCATCAATACAATGTACTGACTATTGACTCTATTTGTACGCTGTTTATTAAAAAATAGTATTTTGTGTTATATGAATAACACTACAAGACCAATGGTGACATCCAAGAGTGAAAAGTTCCACTAATTTGCTACTTTTACCAATTTCGGTCATCAAATCGTCCAAAACTAGCAGTTTTGGTATGTGTTTAGTACCTTCAAAGAATCCACATCAGGCAAGCCTTCGTGAAAATCTACGTTCGGTAAAAACTGTACGCAGGTTGCCATTAGTATAACACCAAATAATTTGTTCAGGAGGCACGAATTGATCAGAATTTACAAATTTTGAAACAAAGGCGGGTTTTTGCCAATTTAGTCAGTAGGTGCTGCCACAATACAAGTAAAAGGGTGCTGTAGTTTTAAAAATGGTGTAGGAACCACGCCTAAATCACCTATGTTTATGTCTTGGTGTAATGCATACCGTTTTTTCAGGTCAATAATTTGACCTTGTACTTCAGGTATAAACTGAAAATCACTTAGGGCAGCCATGCTGTTATGCTACTGACGAAAACTTAGCTGTTTTTATTAAATTTCGTACATTTGCATTAAATCTTCTCGTGTTAGGTACAGTGGACCAGCAATACCAAATGCAATTTGCTTGTCATCGGCCAGGCATAGCCGGACCGCTTTGATTTGCCTTAAATGGACATAGAAGGTCACTGCCTTCCACAGTATTACATGCACTATTCATTTGAAAACAGTTCCCTAAAAACTGCTGAAATTTGTTAAAATCACTGAGAGAATAGACAACACGAGCACTTCCTTGTACTATTCCTATTTCGCCCGTAGGCATTAAACCAACGATTGTAGGAGAAAACGGTAATACTTCATCTTTGTGATTTTTAATGGGGTTATTCTGAGCGCTGAGCACCAGTAAAATCACCACAAGTAGGCAAGCAGGGAATCCCATTTAGCATGTAAAGTGCTATAAAAATGGCAGCTACTGACAATTTTAGCTTGCCTAGACTCTCGAGCGTAACACTCAATATCCATTTTTCAACTTTTTAAATTTTTGACAAATTTTTGGTTTTATATTGATTTTGTCAGCCCTCTGCTTTCTTCCTCCACGAGCTTGGGACGTGGCATCGGCGCATTACTGACCTTTTGTATTTTATATTTTTTTTATTTTCAAGGCTTACATGTTTTGCCTTTTTATTTTCAAGGCTTGAATGTTTTGCCTTTTTTTTTGTGGCCAGCAAGGTTTAACCTTGATATTTTTGGTTTTTTCAAACTACAATGTACAATACATTTACAACAGTGCATTAATTTGTGCAACACTTTAAAAGAATTTAGATAAAACTTTTGAAAGAAAATTATGGGAAATTCAACTAAATTCTACAAAAAACCAGGAAATTTTGATTTGATCCTATGAAAAACCAGGAAATTGCACAAATTAATGCATTGGAAAAGGTGAGATTGAGTACCAAGGACAGGTTATTGAGGGTTCACGCATTCATGACTTGATTCATGATTTTGTACGCTACCGACCCAGTAAGAGTCCTGCTACAGGGTGGCAACTGTTTGGCAAAAGCTCTCAAGGATAGCAATGTTCTCCGTGAACTAGTAGGAAACCAGGCTCGGTGGCAATATATGCGTCGCCTTCAGTTCCAGCGAAACCTGACATAGTGACTACACCAACAAGACCACTCTGATTCACTGCAGCGTTTATGTGCATTACGTAAACGATTACATGATCAAAACGGGTCAGGAATTAAAAGCGCATTAAAAACTCTGAAATGGAAAGTATCTTAACTAAATTGTACTATGATCCAAACAGTAGCGTAGCTTTTTCGGGTGTTCAAAAGTTATACTCAGCGGCTAAGGGGCATGGAATCTCTTTGAAAGAAGTAAGATTGGTTAGAAAATCAATATACATATACTCTACACAAACCAGTACGACGAAAATATGAGAAAAGTAGGTATTTTGTCACAGAAGTTGACGGATTGTGGCAAATTGATTTGGCAGATACGTCAAATATTGCTAAACATAATCGAAACTATAAATTTCTTTTGACCTGTGTAGATGCATTTTCAAAATTTGCGTGGGTTATCCCTGTAAAGAGTAAGAGTGGGACAAATATTACTAACGCTTTGAAAACAATTTTACAGCTCAAAACAGACTCCCCAAAAAATTGAAGTCTGATAAAGGGAAAGAGTTTCTAAACAAAAATTTTAAAAATATGTTGGAAAATCACAATATTAAATTTTTTACGTGCAATAATCCTGATATCAAGTGTAGTCTGGTGGAAAGATTTAGTAGAACCATAAAGGCAAAAATATGGAAGTACTTTACCAAGAATAGAACTTACAAATACACAGACATTTTGCCAGATCCAGTCAATGGATACAATAACTCTAGGCACAGAAGTATTGGGATGACTCCAATCGAAGCTTCACGTCAAGAAAATCACCATATTGTGTACAAAAACCTATATGGTGACATGAAACTGAAGGGAACCCCCAAATTTTCTGTTGATGATTTAGTTAGAATTAGTAAAACTAAGGGGGTTTTCGAAAAAGGATACTTCCCAAACTGGTCGGAGGAACTTTTAAAAATTGTAAAGGCAACACGTATGCACCCTCCTATGTATCATTTAGAAGATTTACAAGGTGAAGCTGTAACTGGTCGTTTTTACGAGCCTGAACGCGAATTGGTTACTGCTCCAGAATCTTACTGGCTCGAGAAAGTAATAAAAACTAAAAAACGACAAGGTAAAAAACAATATTTTGTTAAATGGTTAGGTTATCCTGAAAAATTCATTAGCTGGATATCAGAAGATGATGGATTTTTACGTTCATCTACCCAGGTAATCATATGAATTACATAGGTAATCATTTGAGTAAATTTAGGGTAAAACTTCCTCACAGAGTTGACTTGGATGGGGAATGGGAAGTGGCTCTTGTAAAATTTATTTATCCTGTTACGTGGAACAATGTAGGAAAATTATTTCATGCTACAATTGCAGTAAAATTTACTGACACCGCCAAAGTAAAGACTGTACCAAAAAAACTATGAAAATATAGAGGATCTATGTGATGGTTTAAACAAAACACTTTTGCATATAAAAACAACCGTCAAGAAAACTGCTCCTGCGAAGATTTCGTTATGATGAGTTTAGAAATAGAGAGTATGCTTTAGAAGTAAAAAGAGGGATGCATCTCACTTAGAAGTACCCAACTTCTCATATGTCAAACTGTCTGATCGTTTAGCCTATATATTAGGTTTTTACACTACAGTGTTAACATTACAAGATCGACCTACTGAACAAGAACCTATTGAAATGTGGGGAGTACAGCGCACATTGCCATTGGAACATTTTACCGTACAAGTAGAAGACCTTTATAGCTAAAAATTCCCCTGACTTGAAAGCTGGTTTTTACTCAGTGTTTGTGTACTGTGATATAGTAGCTCCACAAATCGTGGGTAACGTGACAGCGCCATTATTGCGTGTTGTAGATCTTGAAGGAAAGCACAGCAGTATTGTGACAAACATATACGATAATCCCTAAATAGAAATTTCCCGAAAAAATTGCCTTTACAATTTTAAAAAGCTCCTCTGACAAGTTTGGTAAGATACCCTCTTTTCAAAAACACCCCCTTGGCTGTTTCACATGTCTATGTATAATTTTTAATTAGCTTAGGGTGGGAATGCCGGCTTGGTGAGGGCGAGGACTGCCAACTCCCCTGAAGGGGGCAGGGGGGGGGTGGATACCACACATGTGCAGCGACCAGAAGGGGGGGAGGGGGTGCTACACATGCAGTGGCGTATTCCGGATTTCGCAGAGAGAGAAGGGCTGCTTAATACGCCACTGTACCTACATTGCAAAAAAAAGTTTCCGCACGTACGCATGTATGTACGTACACGTATGTATGTACGCAAATTTTTTGAAAAGCTCCCCGATCTGGGGCAGGGAGCAGGGAGATGTGAAACTACATGTAATAAAGCAGTTTTTAAACATATGAAAAATTTTATTTGCTCAATTTTTTAAAAAGTTATCTATGTAGTATGTACAGCGCTCTAAAGAAGCTGAAAATGTGCAAAGAAAAAATATGGTTGTAAAAAAGAAACGAAAAAGACAAAAATTGTTTAGCGTTTTTCTAAAGGTGTTCAAAACCACACCAAATTTTGTCAAAATTTATTCAAACTTTGTAATGCATTCGTAAATGTTATAATAACATAATTATTGTTAAGGTATACAATAAAACCATCGAACTATCGTAAGAAAGCCCCTTGAGGGGGGGGGGGGCGGGTTTTCCTAAGGGGGGGGTGGGGGGGGGGGGGGGGGGGGGGGGGGGGGGGGGGGGGGGGGGGGGGGGTGGGGGGGGGGGTCGGCGGCGGGTTGCGTGGTGCGTCGTCTGGCGTAGTTCCTGTTGTCTAGCGAAAGGGGGGGGGGAAAGAAAAAAATTTTTCTCCTTTCCAATAAAATATGTTTTAGTTTTTTTGAAAAATTTTTTTTCGTCCTTTCCGGCCCCGTTTTCCGGTAAGTTTCCCATGTATCACGGTTTTTTAGATGCCTCGGAGAAACGGCGATTCGGCTATAGCCAATTATTATACACGGATTTGCCTAAAATAGCCGGCAATAGCTGTGGCGATTTTCAGCACATATTGCCGATTAGACTGTTTCGCCGCGGCTATAGCTCGCCGTGGCTATTTTGGCGATTTTTAAATGGCCAAGTTTTGACTGAACAAGCTTGGCTATAGCCAGCCTATGGCTATTTTTGAAATCTAGTAGAGACCACCTAGGAGTGGCGATTCGGCTATAGCCGCCAATAGCCGTTTCGAATACACTGTTTTGTCTGAAATAGCCGGCTATAGCTATGGCTCGCCGTGGCTATTTTTTCACTGGTGCTAATTCGCCGCGGCTATAGCTCGCCGTGGCTATTTTGGCGATTTTTAAATGGCCAAGTTTTGACTGAAGAGACGTAGCTATAGCCAGACCATGGCTTATTTTTGAAATCTAGTAGAGACCACTTAGGAGTGGCGATTCGGCTATAGCCGCCAATAGCCGTTTCGAATACACTGTTTTGTCTGAAATAGCCGGCTATAGCTATAGCTCGCCGTGGCTATTTTTTCACTAGTGCTAATTCGCCGCGGCTATAGCTCGCCGTGGCTATTTTGGCAATTTTCAAATGGCCAAGTTTTGACTGAAGAAACGTGGCTATGGCTATTTTTCTGAAATCTAGGAGACCACCTAGGAGTGGCGATTCGGCTATAGCCGCCAATAGCCGTTTTGAATACACTGTTTCGTCTGAAATAGCCGGCTATAGCTATAGCTCGCTATGGCTATTTTGGCGATATCCAAAACGAAATAAAAAATGCAAAACTTGATGACTTTGTGGAATCGAACCAACAACCCTACGATTGCGAAGCGAACGCTCTGTCGCTAAGCCACAAAGTCATCTGGAATTGTGACAATAACTGCAGATTTTGAACGAACGACGAAAACTTGCTTCAATGGGGCACAGTAAAAATTGATATTGAGCAGTAATTGAATTATAGAAAAAAGGGGGGACACCCCCCGTGGCAAAAAAATAATTCTTTACACATCGTGACCATGTTCTTACTTTATCAGTAACTCTTTTAGCACTGAACTGTGAGATTAATTTACTTATATAGATAGTTTATTGTCAGACTTTCAGGTGCCCTGTAGCTCAATGGTGAAGCAGTCGGACTGGTAACCGATAGGTTGGCAGTTCGATTCTGACAGGCCACACAACTTTTTTCAATTTATAGCTTTGATACTGAAACACTGTTCTAAGCCGGCAATAGCCCAGCTATAGCCGGACACTAACAGCTATTTCTAGTCAAAACACGGCTATAGCGCTAATAGCCGATTGACAGCGTGGGCTCAACAATTCTGTGAAACGGCTATAGCCGAGCTATAGCCAGGCTATACCGGCTATTCCTAGTCAAAACACGGCTATAGCGCTAATAGCCGATTGACAGCGCGGGCTCATCAATTCTGTGAAATGGCTATAGCCGAGCTATAGCCCGGCTATACCAGCTATTCCTAGTCAAAACGCTGCTATAGCGCTAATAGCCGATTGACAGCGCGGGCTTGGCTCAACAATTCTGTGAAACGGCTATTGTTTTTTTTTTTTTTTTTTAGCAGAGCTATAGCCAGGCCATACCGGCTATTCCTAGTCAAATAGTGGCTATAGCGCTACTAGCCGATTGACAGCGTGAGCTCAACTATTATGTTAAACGTCTATTGTCTAGGTATTGCCGGGCTTTTCAGGATATTCCTAGTCAAAACACGGCTATAGCGCTAATAGCCGATTGACAGCGCGGGCTCATCAATTCTGTGAAATGGCTATAGCCGAGCTATAGCCGGGCTATACCGGCTATTCCTAGTCAAAAGGCGGCTATAGCGCTAATAGCCGGTTGACAGCGCGGGCTCATCAATTCTGTGAAATGGCTATAACCGAGCTATACCCGGGCTATACCGGCTATTCCTAGTCAAAACACGGCTATAGCGCTAATAGCCGATGCGCGTTGTACCCCTTCTACACTTCTATTATACTTCCATTACTTACGTAACCTTTTGATTAAAGCGAAGACACTGCTATTAGCTGAATACAGGGGGCGGGGGGAAGGGGGGATGGTTATAGCTGCGTAGACTGGGAGGCGGTAGGGTGGTTCCTATCGCTGTCTCAGGAGTAGGCGTAGATAAGCGTTTTGCTCAGTGAAGCTAGGAGGTAATGTGCAAAAAATAGTCTACAAGTGCAGCGAAGGGGTTAAATGCAGCTGGCCGCTATATCTGTCTGAGTGGGGTATAATAAATCGTGATACATGGGAATGTGACCTTGTCACTTTTCGCGAACGACGAAGCTCGTCGTACGCCGACGAACAGGGAACTTTTTTTGCACAGTACTGTAGAAATTTGACAGTCAAAATTGAAATTTTGTCTGAAAAATTGAAATTTTGTCTGAACTTTAACCTTCGATTTCTCAGCCCACAGACGTGCTAGAAACTCTGCGATACCTGGAAACGCTTTGTTTGGGTGTGTAAATTTCAAAAATAGCAAAATCTTGCGAAAAAATTTACTATTAAGTAGGTAACTTAGTCGTTTTAGTGCAGCCGGTTTTTCGCTTGTTAACAGAAAAGTTTTCAAGTCTAATTCTCCGGCCAAGGCTGAGCGCAAGGCAAATTTAGTTTAAAGTTGAAAGTTCTTGCCTACAAAGACTGACACCTTGGGTGGATTTCACAAAGGTGGTTTTACTGAACCATTGCTTTTACGTACGTTTTGCATAATTCGCAGACAATTTCATTACGAAATATCGCCCGATTCTTTACGAATTTTGTAGATTTTCTGAAACCATGGTTTGAGCTCAGTTGAAATTTCAGCAAAATAGAGACTTGCTGTGCTGCAGCCTGCAGGTTTGAAATTTAAACTGAGCTAAATCCATAGTTCAAGAAAATAAATTCGTTAACGAATCAGGCGATATTTCGTAATGAAATTGTGTGCAAATCATGCAAAACGTACGTAAAACCAAGAGTACATAATAGGAAGAGCATGACACTCTTCCTATTATGCCTAGCAGCGCGCGTCCAATGCGCAGCGCGAAATAGGCCTTTTATGTACGGTTTTGAGGGGGGGTACCCCCCCCTCAACTGAAGACCCCGTACTCAACTGAGGGGGGGGTACCCCCTACTCAGTTCGATCCCCCGTGCTCCACTGAGGGGGGGGGTACCCCCCCCTCAACTCAGCACCCCGTCTTCAGTTGAGGGGGGGGTACCCCCCCTCATTTCAAGACACTGACAAAGTCTTTGCGCTACCCCCCCCTCAGTTCAGTACCCCGTCTTCAGTTGAGGGGGGTCCCCCCCCCCTTAGTTCAGCACATCAACAAAAGTCCTTGTCAGTGTCTTGAAATGAGGGGGGGGGGGGGCTACCCCCCCCCCCCTCAACTGAAGACGGGGTGTGAGTTGAGGGGGGGTACCCCCCCTCAGTTGAGCACGGGGTCTTCAGTTGAGGGGGGGGTACCCCCCCCTCAAAACCGTACATAAACGGGCTATTTCGCGCTGCGCATTGGACGCACGCCCGTAGGCGTAATAGGAAGAGTGTCATACTCTTCCTATTATGTACTCTTGGTAAAACCAATGGTTTAGTAAAACCACCTTCGCGAACTCCACCCCTTGTTTTCTTTAAGCTAAGGCAGCTGAACTTAAACGGTTAGGCTATTTTAGGTTATTCGACTCCACCAGATTGGATTCAGTCCATATACATATATATATATATATATATATATATATATATATATATATATATATATATATATATATATATACATATATATAGGCAAGTATTTTCTTACCTATAAAAATTCGACACCAATAATCGATTTATTGTAACAGCACCTAAATATCACGCAGTATTCATAAAACAAACAGAGCACACAATAGAACCATAAGATTATCACCCTAGCATACCGGTTTACAAAACTCACAACCAAACCTAACCAAACACGAACATTAAAATTATCCTTGAAAAAGACACTATTTTCAAATTAAATTGTTCAATTTCGCTTTGAACGTTGAGAAACTAGGCTGAAAAAGGTGTTCACAGTGAACCGCTTATTACCTATGTTCTATTTCATTCAAAAATGTTTTACAAATCTCATAAAAAAAGCTTAATCGGGTTTGAAATTTGAATTTGGAACAAAAACATTCTGGTTTCTACATTTTTGACTTTGCTACGAAATTTCCCGTCCCCTTTCCAAAACAGCAATCAACGACGAACAAGCGATGCAAACAAAACAAACAATTAAAACAGACAACGAAAATAAGGGCATTAAAATATCAAAACGGTTTCGAAGGGGAACGGGTTGGGGCGTGGGGGTCGGAGGGTGGAATTTGTGGGACATTTTGTGGGACACTATATGCCGGCCGGAACTGCCGTAATCTGAAAGATTAAAAAATATCGTAATGTGCTGTGCTTAAGAAGTTTCTTTTAGTCCAACAAAATGGTTTGAACTTTAAAAATACTGTGAAATGTAATTCCCAAACATCTGGACTATACACACAGCTAAGTCATTATTTAAAGATGAGAAAAAGACAAGAAAAAGAAGCTTTGCATTTTCTAGAAGAAAAAGAAAGCTATAAATTTTTCTTGGAAAAAAATAAAAAAGAAACTGAAATTTGTGAAAATCTGAAAAAAAGAAGGTGGACTGAACTTTTATGGAATCGCTTTTTTGTCACACAAAATGGACAAAACGTTTGGATTTCAACATTAATCTGATTTCAGATAAGAACCCCCCTGTTGGTCTGAGGTGCTTACTGTATAGTGCTTTATCAGACAGCACGTCGGCAACCCGCTGCAGGGGAGGGCTAGGCTTAGAACGACCGCTGTTCCGAATGCCAAACGGCAACTGGTATTTGCAGATGAACCGGTGCAATTCCTAAAAGAATAAAAATGACAAAATAACATCCAAAAAGTATTGGTCGAACTGAATCCCAAATTTGGGGGTAAAATGCCGATCCGGTCCCGATCCCGAACGCAAATCCCGATCCCGATCCCGATCCCGACCAAACCCGTTTGTTCACTACTAAAGAGGGGGAACTGCTAAAACAAAAACTTGGTTCAGAGTTGGTTTGGAAATGGTTC
>JASANF010001994.1:0-12376 GCA_030248245.1 Trissonchulus sp. WLG1_4 | reverse complement strand
ATATTCAACTTTGAGAGTTTACCACTATCTATTGGCACCAGACAGAACCACTAAATTCAATACTTTATTGTACCTCAATTTTAGTAGTATTAGGTAGTCTTAGGTAGTAGTAAAGTATTGGAATAGTTAGTAGTAGCAAGAGTACATAATAGGAAGAGTATGACACTCTTCCTATTATGCCTAGCAGCGCGCGTCCAATGCGCAGCGCGAAATAGCCCTTTTATGTACGGTTTTGTGGGGGGGGGTACCCCCCCCCCCTCAACTGAAGACCCCGTACTCAACTGAGGGGGGGGGGTACCCCCTACTCAGTTCGATACCCCGTGCTCAACAGATGGGGGTGGGGGGGGGTGGGGGGTACCCCCCACTCAACTCAGCACCCCGTCTTCAGTTGTGGGGGGGGTACCCCCCCTCATTTCAAGACACTGACAAAGTCTTTGCGCTACCCCCCCCTCAGTTCAGTACCCCGTCTTCAGTTGAGGGGGGGGCCCCCTCAGTTCAGCACATCAACAAAAGTCCTTGTCAGTGTCTTGAAATGAGGGGGGTACCCCTCCAACTGAAGACGGGGTGTAGAGTTGAGGGGGGTACCCCCCTCAGTTGAGCACGGGGTCTTCAGTTGAGGGGGGGGTACCCCCCCCTCAAAACCGTACATAAACGGGCTATTTCGCGCTGCGCATTGGACGCACGCCCGTAGGCATAATAGGAAGAGTGTCATACTCTTCCTATTATGTACTCTTGGTAGTAGTTATTATTATTATTAGAGAATTTAAACTTTAATGAAAATGTTCTAATTCAGAATGTTTAGACTTAGAACGACTGATCTAATTTCGAACGCTGAAAATTTCAATAATGAACATTTTCGATGACGAACATTTGCTTTTTCGATGACGAACATTTGCTTTTCGATGACGAACATTTGCTTTTTCGATGACGAACATTTGCTTTTCGATGACGAACATTTGCTTTTTCGATGACGAACATTTGCTTTTTCGATGACGAACATTTTTGATGACGAACTTTTCGATGACGAACATTTTCGATGACGAACAGTTGCTTTTTCGATGACGAACTCGCCGTTGAAAAAGCAAATGTTCGTCATCGAAAAAACAAATGTTCGTCATCGAAAATGTTTCGATCAATCCAAAATTTTCGATGACGAACATTTTCGATGACGAACATTTTCAATGACGAACATTTTGTTTCGATAAATCGGGCTGATCTGTAGTCCACAAATTAAATATAGCTAGTTTAATAAAAATCTAGAGTAAAAAAATTCGTGTTAAAATCCTTAGGAATAATATAACTTTGAACCGGCGTACAAAAGTATAGTATGTAAGTATTAGCTGGCAATCAATCCTTGTAAGCAAATTAAATTTTAGATAAATTTTTGCAAAATTGGTTTCAGCCACAGATGCTTCAAAAAATAGTTCACTTTGATTCATTGTGGATTTGATTGCAATACGCCAGTTCACTTCAATAAAAAGTTTTATAATTAAAAAATTGCAACACCTGCGACCTTATTGTCTGGTGCGAATTTGTTTTACCAAGAGTACATAATAGGGAAGAATATGACACTCTTATTTATCCTAGCTAATCGGTCGGAACGATGCTCTGGCCGAAATAGAACTTTTACGCGTTGATTCTAGGGAGGGCCCCCCTCAAGTCAGGGAAGTGTCTTGATTTCAGTGGTGAGTGAGTACGCACCCTGGTTTCAGCACGTTACCGGCTCGAATTCAGTGGTGTCTTGATTTCGTGGGTGGGGCACCCCCTTTGTTTTAGCACACCACCGACTCACCACAGAGTTCATGCTGGTGACGTGCTGAAACGAGGGGGGGGGTAGTGGGTACCCCCTCCCCTGAAAAGATCAATGCGTAAAACGGCTACTTCGGCCGGAGCATCGCCGTTCCGGCCGATCAGCTAGGACAGGGAAGAGTGTCATACTCTTCCCTATTAAGTACTCTTGACCAGAACTAGTCAACACTATAACTCTACGTTTCGTCATGTGTTTTATTTTGTCATGTGTCAGTATTTTTATGTACTTTCAGTTTTTTTGGTCACACTCTGTCGTTATGTGGAGTCTTGGCAAACTCCTTCTCGTCTTCTGCGTCGTGGGCTTAATGTTGCCTGCTGAGCGTTCGGTCGAAGCCGCCGCAGCTGTCCCGGTAGAAAAGATTTATGAAATATGGGATGAAATGAGAAAGAAAGAAATAGAAAGACAGCATAAACTGAACAAAACCGCATTCAGATATGTGATTCGTTTTGGTAGTGGGTAGTGGTTTCACACAGTAGTTGTGCAGCAAACAATTATGTTAGTGCAAAATGTGTATGCAAAATATTGAGGTACTGTTTTTCAGCAACGTGTGTATGCAAAAAATTCAAAGCGTTTTTATTTTACAATAAAGTTGTTTATGCAACTAAAACTTGAGGTATTTTTATCTTACAATAAATTTCGTACGAACGAGATCTTTTACTGAGTGATTAGTGCATGCATAGTGTATTGAATGACAATCGAGTGAATACATTTTGCACGAAAACAAATTTCCGCCAACTAAAGTATCTGTTTAAGGTGGCGCGTTGAGTAACTTCCAATAAATCAAATTGCTATACCTTACTGTTTCCTTTCTTGCTGAGTAGTTTTTTGCTCAAGTGCAGCCGAGACAGACACTAGGCACGTCTCTTTGTCAAATTTGAAACTTCTGGGAGCATTTTAGCAAATTTTATGACAGCATCAAAACTGAAATTTTGCAAAATTTGCCTAATTTTTGAAACGACGTGGCTCAGCAGTACCTTAACCAAATTTAATACTCTATAGCTTAAATTAAATACAATTATCTGGCCGAGACACCATTTTTCTAGAATTTTAGTCAGTGGCGACAAATTTTTAGTTATTTTATTTTTTATCGACAGTGGCGTTTTAGAAAGCCTGTCATATTGAGGCAAATCATAAACAATTCAAGAATATTGGTGCCTCCATATACGTCTGTTCTAAACGTGTGCAAAGTTTCAATTGGATCGGTTTATGCAGCTGACACTAATCTTGAAACAAGCACGTTTTGAGAGTAGGGTTTAACTTATTTTTGACAGATTACGGTGCGACATGCTTGCTGTGCTGAGGATATTCTACGAATATAAAACGCGGCACTTTAAGTTTTTAGAAGGCAACATACATGTGTAATACATGGTCACTTGGATTGATGTCGGATTGGTCACTCGCTCACGCTGTTGTGCCATAGCGGAACGCTATTCACAACCGTGTCATATTGCGGCTGCCATGTCATCTGCCTTAAAAATGTGTAGCTTCCGACACGCTGATAAACAATTTACGAAGCAGTGTTGTAACAGTTTTGTCTTTTTACTATCTCCTGTATGCAAAATTTATCCTACTTGACATAATGCAAATGACAGCATGCAGTAGAATATAGCTGAGGCGGGTGAGAGTGTGAGACGAAGTACACACAGTACACACAGGACACACACACACAGTACACACAGTACACACATACCACACACACACACACACACACACACACACAAACTGTGTTAATTGCTGACCTACCAGCAGTTTAACACTGAAATGGTGAGATTTGTGTGCTCTTGACGCACAGATTTGCACTATAGTATATACGCGGCGGCTGAGGCCGCCGCGTAAAAATGAGCACCATAGCTGAATTTCAAAAACCTGAAGTTTGCCTACACATACGTATTTTTCAAAAAATAGAGCTAATTTTTCTGTACTAAAATCCGTTGAGAAAAGTTTGAGAAGAAAAAAAGTAGCTAACGAAAAATTAGTTTGAAAATTAGTGTATTTTTGTCAATGTTGCTCTACGTATTTTGGAAATTTTTTTAAAAAGGTTTGCCTACACAAACGAATTTTTGAAAAGTTGCAACTAGCAATTAGCTACTTAGAACTGTTTTAACAATTATCAAAAGCCATATAGATTTTTTTGGTATATCAATTCAAAGATTTTTTCCTATTGAAAAATTTGTTGAAATCTCAAGTTGAACAAAATTTGACGTTATGTACATCAAGTGAAAGCTAGTTTGAGTTTAAACAACTTTTCTTCTTGAGTTAACCAACGAAAACTTGACTGAAAACTTTTATCGCCCAAAGTCGGTTATTCAGAGCGTCACCTTAAACAGAAGTATCTGTTCAAAATATACCTAAACAAAAATTACATTCAAACAAAAACGTTGAAATTCTTGCTTAAATATAACGTTTTATATGAGACGTTCCCGAGGTGAACCGTTAATGACTGGTCACGCTAACTAATCACTATCACTGTTCCAAGAGATAGCAGAAACTTTAAACTTGTTGGTAAGCACCCACGGTGCTTAAACGTATGAGATTGAATTTAATTTTATTTCAATTTACATTGAAGCTCTAATTGTCGTTTTTATGTTCAGTTCAGACTGACACTTGAGAAGCTCTGTTTTACATTTTACTAGATACTGCTTTACATCAACTGTGTGTATGTGGCCGGTTAGCTCAATTGGTAGAGCATCCGATCCGTAATGCTAAGGTGGTGGGTCGAATCCACTCCGGAAGCTCCTTTTTGAAAATCTTCGACCCGACATTTCGGTCTCATAGCAAAACAGTCGATTCACTTCAGGGAAGCTGATTAGGTTTATGCATCGACCACCCTGAAAATATAGGTGACACACGCACATACACACATGAGCTGTTCAACACGCAGACAGATGCTAATCTTGCACAGTTTAGTGCTATAACGCCAGAATCAAAATTAAAGACCTGTTGTGCTGTGGCGCAACAGGAACAAGCAAAAGTTTACTGCAAAACTATTCCAGTGAGTGAAAAGGGTGAACGGTTTACAACATTTGGCCTGTTGCGCAGTAAAAACTAATCGCAAACCGAAGTAACTTTTAAAAATTTGAAGCATACACCATTGAAAAAATACGGCACTCTGCGTGAGAATCAGAGTTGCTTTTACTTTTATCAATAAATGAAGTAATTAAAATTTTAAGAAACACCAGCACGCCGACTCCCAGACAGTCCGTTCAAATCAGTCTTATGATATTTAGTTTTCTGAACTCGGTGTAACTTTGGGCAAAAGTAGCATTTTCAAAACTGAAAGAGTCATTATGTAAAGTTTGTTTGAATTGTTGTTTGTTAAATGTTTTGTTTGTTTAAAGTTTGTTTGTTAAATGAAAAATTAGTGATTCTATCAAAAAATGCAGATTAAAATAATGAAACTAAATTTAAACGCGTTTATTTTTAAAATAATAGCCGTAAAATAATAACTGGGTAATAAAATAGCTCTTTTGAATTCAAGCCATTCATTTTGAATGGCAAAAACTTTTTAAAAATCACTACTTTTTCCCTTTTTTAGCTAGAGCCTACCACTAAAGCTAAAACTTTACCCCTAACGCAGTGTTTACGACCCTAAAAAGTTTTTGGTTATGGGACCTTCATCCAATCGACCCAAAACTTTACTCGACCAGTTTTCATCTTGGTCAGCATAAAACCAAAATTATTTTAAGTTACTAACACACTCCTCAAATTGCTGCAACGATTATAAATGTTGTCATTAAAATCATTGTGTAATGTATGTATGTAAGAATTATGTCACTTATTAGTTTACATAAAATACAAAAATCCAAGCTATACTTAGCTGCAAAATAATTACAATACTAAAAATAGTATTTTAAAAATTGGCTCGTCCTGGACTTGCATTCAGAACGAGAATCATTGCACTCGACCAACAAGCCACTGAGGTGTAAATGTCAACAAGCACGTTTTGCGGGTAGAGTTAAATTAATTTTGGATAGAACTCGTTGCGACATGCTACGTGCTGAGGATATTTTTCGAGTATAAAACGCGGCACCAAAATATTTTAAAGCCAAACATCTATAGCTAAGCATGATAACTCTTGCTTGCTTTACAGGATTAAGCGGACTGGACTTAATCAAGTCCGAGGTTTAGGAATGGCAAATGGTTAAATGTTGAAAGAAAGAGGATGCCCCAATTTAGAAAGGATGAAAGAAATGGGGGCGCCGGGAATCGAACCCGGGCGCGCCTGCTTCGAAGTCAGGCATGCTAACCACTACACCACAGCCCCCGAGTATCATAGGCCCTAATTCTCATTTACAACATAAACAGACTTAACTACTCAAAATTAGTCAGCGGCTTAATTTTAGTCTGACTCCATTTCAAAACAACCACTGGACTAAACGGACTTAACATGCATGCTTAACATTAGTTTAGTCCGTTTAGTAAAATCAGAAAAATCTTTTGGTCCGTAAAATCCGTTTAGTCCGACTAAAAGACAGCGCGCTTAAAATTGAGTCCGCATAAGCCGGAGTATTCGGAAAGAAAATTATAAGCTGAATTTTTTAACCGTTTAGTCCGATTAAAATTAACCTTTTAATTGGTGAAGGAATTTGTCCTCAGTCATAGCTACTAGACAGCAAATGCTAGCGCTAATTTTCACAAATGTTACCATTTTTCAGGGGCTGTAACTCTGTAAGAGGGTTAACGCTTGATGGTAAAGGCATAAAATTTTGAGAAAATAAAGTGCCTGTTTGGTCGAAGAAAAGAAACCTAATTACGGGTTAATTTATCACTGACTGCGACTGAACTAAATGACAATCTAAATTTCGAAGGAAAATTATACGTTAATTTGCAAAACGCTATTGTGCAAAGATTAACATCACAGATGTCTAGAAACATTTCAGTATATACGTGTCTTCACGCGACTTCAGTGTCATCCGACGCCCTCGGTTATGCAATCCGACGCCTAGAGTTTTGCCAGCCAGTAATTAATTAGCTGTCAAAGTTCAGGCCTAAAGTTTTGACTAGGGGTGGCTGCTTCAGTGCAAATTATGAATGCTACCTTATTTCATTGTTTAGCTTTTTTAACTAATAAAAATCAGAATCCAGTAGGTAAAGTTACCTTATATTTCAAGTAATTATCTATTAATCAACATATGAAAATAAATTAGAAATAATTTCGCATAACTCGTTGAGGAGTCACCCTCATAATTTTTTCCTGCAAGCTGTCTAATTTCTAACCTTAGGAGGCTCTAGAACGAAGGGTCCTCTGCGTAGAACAGAGGGTCCCCTGCCTACGTCGGCAATCCGTTGTAGCCACCCAACTAGTTCCCCCGTGCCCTAAACAGACTCAGTAAAGCTCGTTTGATACTTGTCCTTAACGAATGTCCCTGTCCTTTTATTTTTCCTGTTCCATATCAGACATGCAGAATGTTCTGTTGTACAATGAAATGAAATGTGAATATCATTTTCTGTCTCTTCAGTATCAAATACTTAAGGGTGGATGTCAACACGGTGGTTTTTAAAAACCATGGTTTTACGTACGTGTGCATATGATTTGCACATAATTTCATTACGAAATATCGCATGATTCGTTACAAATTTCGTAGATTTTCTAAAACCATGGTTTTTGCTCAATTGAAATTTCAGCAAAATAAAAACCTGCTATGCTGCAGGTTTGAAATTTTAACTGAGCAAAAACCATGGTTTAAGAAAGTTTACAAAATTCGTAACGAATCAGGCGATAATTCGTAATGAAATTATTTGCAAATCATCTGAAAACGTACGTAAAACCATGTTTTTAAAAACCACCGTGGTGAAATTCACCCTAAATGTTTTAACGAGTTGGTTATTTCAAAAGCATAAATCACGTAAATATCAAGGATCATACCCTGACATAGCACTCGACATCGCGTCGTTACCAATACCAGTATCAGCCAAACGCAAACCTTTTTTACGCGGCCCCCTCAGGGGCCGCGTATATACTATATTCAGAATCTGTGATTCCTACGTTAATCTGGGTAGGTCGATTTTCTAGTGCTAATTAACACTAGAAGGGAAGGTACCTCGCTGTTCTGACAGTCTGCACACAAATTTGGCGAAACGCACAGACTATGGGTATGCAGAACAACCCCAGGCAAAAGGTGCAGTTCCGGGGCGGAATCGAACCACCGACGTTCTGATCCGAAATCAGATGCTCAGTAAATGCGCGCAGCACTTACCAACTGAGCCACCCGGGCTAACGGTTCGGTTTGATTTAACATAGACTTTCAGCGTACGAATCAAACAGTCGTAGAAAAATACGTAAGAATTTACTAGCAAAAGAAATGCCTTACAATAAGTACAATAATAATGGCTTAACGTTGAAACAATTAAATTATTTTTATATTTTTGAGATAAAAAATTACATCTAGTACTAATGTCTAACTATTTGTCTTTTGTTGAAGGAGAACTTTTAGTAGTCGAAGTTAACATCTTCGCACCAGAGGTCTCATAGTGTATTGGTTAGCACTCAGGATTCTTAGTCCATTGGTCCGAGTTTGAATCTCGGTGAGACGTTCTATTTTTTCCTTCAAAAGGTTTTTGACTTCAAAAATCTTTTGTCTTTCAATTTATTCTTTCAATTTTTGTTGTTTGAAAAGCTTTGGAGCTACTCAGCAGTGACTGTGTGCAGAAACTAGAATTTAAAAAATCGTTTTATCCACAATAAGAGGCCGCGTTTAATATTTCACTGGAATATTGCCACTCAGACCTCACAGTGTAACAGCTCCTCACTCAGCAGAAGAGCTTGTTTATGTTTAGGTTGGTGGGTACATGCCTACCATATGGTAGACAGTTAAACTGAGAGAAGCGATACAGAAAAACTTAAATCTTTGTCAAAATCTCCCATGGAGTCAACAGCTATTTCGCGAATGTTGGTCTGGGCGTGATCATTATGTACATTTGTATTTTCCAGATGAAATGAAAACTACTCAATGTTCATGGTGACATTATTTTGAAAACCACTGCCACTGAACTCAAAATAAAAAGTATTGTATGTATGATACAAATCAATCGGAATAGGGAACCAATTGAAATTTCTGAGACCTTTGAAACAATTTGTGTATGAATTTTATGGAAGTACCTTACAAAAAACAGATTTTAAATTAGTGTCATCATTAACTGTTTGTCTGTTACCTATGCTTGATTTTGTCGGTGATATTTACAGTAAATTTGGAGTTAATATGCAAACGTACAGTTGGAGTGAAACAAAAAACAAAAATATTGGTTTAATATTTATGGATGCCCTAAACAACTTTTTAAATAACCCATTGTTAATTAAGAGAAGAAGTGTGTTGTTATGATGTAATATTTTTTGTAAAATTTTATAACTAGTTTATTATATGCTGTGAAAGTTTATGTATACATATAAAATATTTTTTTTAAAAAGTGACTTCGGTGATAAGCATAGGTACTACATACGCTTGCTACTGATGATGGCAACTGACAGTTATTGGGGAGTAAACAGACGGTTCCCACTACTCGGCTGTAAGTATGAACAATATGAACGTCTCATAACTCAACGTCTTGCGAGTAGAGAATTTGTTACAGTTCGAGATTTGCCCTTAGTATATGTTATGTAGTAAAGTGCTTTTTAGTTTGACAATATTCTGAAGAATATAAAACGCGTCACATTCGGAAATTTAGAAAGTGCAGCAATGGAAACAGGTGAAGCTATTCAACATTGCTTTAGATGCTGAAATTTTTGTAACCTTTCCAATTTCGTGCTTTGTGTTTCGTGTGTTACGTTACGAACTTTATAGTCGCCATTGGCTTAATCCATATCGATAAAATCGAAACAATTCCCAAACAATGTTTTAATTCGAACTAACAGAAATTCACTGTTTGCTGTCATCGCTATATTTTTTTGTGTATGAAACTCGTGTGCCATTTTCTTGATTCGTTGTTTTATTTGACCATTTCTTGTTGCGCTTGCTCTACCACAACAGTTTATGCTATATTGCAGTTTTAGATTTTTTTAAAGATAGTTTTAAAACTGGAAACGCTATAAAAATTGCTGTATTGTTAATAGAAAGTGAAAGTTAAATCAGAAATTAAAGTTTCGCCTTTGATATAATTTACCCTGTCATAGTCATTCAGAGTTGTGGGTACCCCACATGATGAATGCCCTTGATGATCATTTAAAAAAAACTGGGCTAGCTCATCTGAAAAAACGGTGCGTCCTAGACCCATAATCGACTGATTATGTTTGTTCACCATTAAATTTTCTAAAGTGGTTTTGCGATGGCTCTACGACGCACGTAGCTCGAGAAGTGGCCAAGAAAACCATAAAGGTCTGTTTACGCGAGGGCGCATTTTGGTCCATGGCGTACGCCATTGCGCATTGCATGGCGCATGAGCGGGCGAATGAACGGGCGCATGAACGGCGGATTCTATTTCCATACTGCATGCTACCTGCTCATAAGCCCGCTCATGCGCCCGCTCGTGCTCCCTCGTGTGGATAGGCCTTTAAGCCTTTAAGGTGTTAAGAGTCTGGCTGCCTAAAGAGAGAACCTCCGGGCGTTGGAGGGTGAAATTATTAAATAACAGAATGGTTTGTTTATTATTATATCCACTTTCATTTCGCAACCGTTCGTCACTGTAATGGTGTACTTCCACATTCTATTCTAATAACATTTACAAATTATGTCCAACTTGTACGCGCCCTTCCGTCTTCTTTCCTAGAATAACGTTCTAAACTTCGCTTTGTCCCCCACGAAACACAGTGACCAGAAATGCATTTTCCCGACAACCAGCTGTTGTAACATTCCGTATTGCTTCGACACAACTTCTTCCATGCAATTGTTTCGGCGAAGTGACTGATGAATAAGGTACTTAATAGTAAAGTAAGTTTCACAATGACCATAGCCATATCATTTAATTTGTTTTCTGGAATAATTTACAGGTAATGATATTTTGTTATTATACATATGCATGACCCAGTTATGACAGAACAGATGTCTCTTTGTTGAATAGCGAGCGTACAAACAAAAACTTATGACAGTTCAACTATACGGAACTATAAAAATCTACTACTTCAGTTCTGGTATCATACATTAGTTAGTCATCATCTTTTTCCTGTTGTGCCACAGCACAACAGGTCTTTAATTTTGATTTTGGAAGATTACACTGGCTCGCTGGTTTTTGAATGTCTGTGCGTGTGTTTAGATGCGCGTCTGTAGGAAACTTTTGCAGCATATTGACCAGCACTGTATATTTTTGCGCGTTTGTTTGCCCCATGTGTCAGCGTAATAAAGCTGCTGTCACATAAATACGGTCTTCAATCAGCGTTCTAATTGAATCCTATTGCCAATAGAAATGAGCATAAACATTTATCAGCAAAGTTTGACACATACCGCAAAGTTATCAGCAAAGTTATCAGCAAAGCAAAAACACATTTAACATTTACTTGCAATGTTTGGCCGGCAAAAACCAAAACATACTCATGTTTTGCTGTTTCACATATCTGTGTAATACTTAATGTGTCAATTTGCGAAAGATTTCTTCACTAAACGGAAGATTATTTAATGAAGCCTTACCCTAGAAACGTTTTAGCTGCACAACAGGTTTTAACTGACCTATGGTCAGTTTTACTTAAAAATTTATGCTTCATAATTTTTTGCCGCAGAATGGGCTTGTTGCATCACTTTTCATATTTGCCGTCATTTTCACGCTACTGCTTTTAGTGTCACGTGTGAATGAATATTTCTGCATTTCCGTTAATGTTTACGGACGTCATAGTAAAATGCAAATTAACTTCTTGGCATATATATACCGCTGCACACTGTGCTGTGAACCTACGCTATCATTTTCAAAAACTATATTGCACAACTAAGTGTGAAGTGAAATAATTTAAGGTGGTAGTTGCGTTTTCGAGGATTTTGTGATTTCTATATAAACTTTGCGCCACCAGTACTCAAGTTATAATTGACGCCTGAGCATAAATTTTTGGGACAATACTGTAAAGGTCAAAATCCCCAGGCATGTCTCTCACTTTTTCGAAATTTCACCTGTGGACATTTTTAGAGGGTTTTAATTACAAGAAAATATCTTAAATTTTCGCTGCGTTTGCTTATCAGCAATTTTCTCAGTAAATTGACTAGTTATTAAAAAAGTGGGGGACATGCCTGGGGATTTTAAACGTGTCAAAAACCTTACCAACTTTCAGCCCCAACAGGTAATCGTATGATTCAGAGCTGTGGCGCAAACTTTTTGTAAAAAATTGTAATATTTTGGAAAGGACCTTTTTCTAGTCGCTTATACTGAAAACAAAATCACAGGTTCAATTTCAATGCATAGCATACATTTAGAAAAGATATTGTTCTACCTCATGCAAAAGACCGCTTGCGATTTGAATTTGTAAACGCTGAGCTATAGCTTTTCAAAAAAACACCTAAAAACGCAATTACCCCCTTAAAGGGTATTTAAAGGTATTTAAGGTATTTGTCAAAAATCATTAAAAAAATTGTAAAAAGACCAAACTTATGCCCAGCTACAGAAAATACGCTGCTTTAGGATAAAAAAAAAGTAATAATAATTATGTTGTATATT
>JASANF010001993.1:0-26929 GCA_030248245.1 Trissonchulus sp. WLG1_4 | reverse complement strand
TCAACTGACCTTAATATTTGATGTTTTACATATAGGAATGTGGAATCTGGCCGTGCAGTAATTAAACCCCTCAAGTCTGTTTACCAAAGTAAATACTGCGCACAAATAGTCAACAAACCTTTAATTCGAGGCTTTGCAATCAAAAGCCCATTTTGCCAGTTGACCAGACCACTGGAGGCCGCCCTGTCCTATTAGTCACCTAACCTAACAGACTTGTCACCACCAAACTCTCGCTAATCCAACAAACGCCACATCTACTGGAAAGAACTAGGGCTTAAGGGTAGGGTGTGGACTTTTGCTTCAATAGAATGTAAAGAAATTTAAGTTTTCAGTAAAGAAAATAAACCAATAATGTTTATAAACGGACACAAACATGCTTAAAGAACAATATCGTCATTGCTTTTGTGTGCATACGTCATTGGTATTTATACATTTTTTCTACAGAATTTACCAAGTACAAAACCTGCAGTTAATAGTACTAAGGTTTTTACTCTAATAAAATTACAATACAATTCATAATCTGTTCAGCAGGAAGTCGATTGTTATAAGAATAATAATTTCATTTATTAATTTCAAAGCTTGAGTATGGATGTACATAATTTGACGATCAGTAATAAAAAAGGAGCTAGTTTTAGACATGAAACACCAGTGTAAACAGTGTTTGTATCCATGAGTGATATCCATAATAACTGTGGTGTTGACACAGACATATCGACATACCTATCGACTTACATTCCCCACATGAAGTACAGTTTTAAATTACTGACGGATAAAAAACAGGTTCATGGTTAGCATTGTCTTTCAACTTTTTGTAACAATAAGTTTGGTAGATGTAATATAGTAATATATTATAGATTGATACAAGTATATATGTAATTGGTGCTTACATTGGCCTCTCACAGTAAATTCAGCTCCTACGTCACTGTGTCTTACAAAAAACAACCTCACCTGAGTTCCATTTTTATGAATGAACAGAGTTAGATCAGTTAGTATCGAACAAAGTAGTCAAAAGTGCCAAGTTATGCATACAGCAGCTGACCAAAATTATTCCTCTTTAACCCTATAGGTATACTCAAAAAACAATTTAGGCTTTAGAAAAAAATTACTCATGTTTGACTATTTTGTGCCGCTAATTGTTACCTCAATCAATAACTAATCATGTCTGAAGCTCATGTGCAACTCATTATTTATTCGCTACAGACATTTACAAACGAACAGTAGCATTTTTTGTGAACTTTCTTCCTACATTTAGATTACACTTAACTGTCACAATTTGGCTAGGTAGCTTGTTCTTATATTGTTAACCAGAACATTAAATTATCTTAACTATACACAGCTTTGACCATGCTCGAAATATGACATAATATGTAAGTAATTTTGATCATGTATGTACCCTAGCGTAAACTTTACCCAACATGTCACGTGACAAAAAGATTGACCAAAAAATTGTTGGATCCTGAATTAAAATTATGCGTGGGATTTCAGTACGAAATGAACAGCCATCAAGAGTACAGCAAGTAGTCACTATTACGGTTGAGTACTTGTTGGTCAGAGTTTAGTTTTGGCTATTGAATATAGGCTTAGGCTTAATTTTAGGTTAACTCAACCTAACAAGTCAAATTCAGTGAGTTCAAGCTTGGGTTTCGAGCAAGAAAAAGGTCTAAGAAGCTACACAGACTAGAGTTCTTTGAAGTGAAGGTGGCGGTCAGTAACCCAGAGCTGTCGGTTTGATTGGGACCTTGGTGAAATCTTAATCTTAATAATCTACATATTATTGTGTATTTCTAGGCTGGCCCATACTGGCGTTGAGTGGCGGAAGCAAGCCGCTGGTCAATTTGTAAGCCCTTTGGTGACATAATCTTTCATTCGTATTAAGTCGGCCACTGGTCAAAGAGAGGGAACAGGGAATACATAGGCGGGGGAGGTGAATTATTAATATAGGTAGGTTTAAAAATATTTTCTACATCCATGAAATACTTTGCTTTATTTAATTGCCTATTATTTGCATAAATAAAATACTGGAATAAACTTCCTATACCTTTGTTCAGTTAAATTGATCATTAAAAAGTCAAACACTGCTGAATATATCAAATGTGAAATCTAAAATGCTTTAACAGTCTAAAGAGTGAATGAATATCAGAGATTGTTTGCAAAATAAATCAGCAAAAATGTGAATAATAATCTAATCACAGACATGGCAGCTTTTACCCCCTCTGGAGCAACTTATAGCAGGGCTTTTGTCCACTCGGCAAGCCCCTTGAGAATTAAGCTATTTATACTCAGCGAGACCACTAGGATCTGTCCAGCAGTGGTGTTAATGTGAAAGCTGGACTCTTGGTTGCCGGCGAACGACAAGCTACTCATGCGAAAAATGGAAATTATTTAGACGTGAATTTTACCATCGAAGCGGAAAATAATATATTTTTCTTTCCTCAGTAATGACATTCAGCAATTTCGTGTCCAAGAGCTACAGATGTGAGATTACAATATGTACATTACGGTACGTACATTATTAGCAAGAGTACAAAATGGCGTCTCATTCTATATATAGAGAACACAGGCAGGCAGGAAAGTGTCTCACTCTTCTTCTATACAGAGTGAGACGCTATTATGTACTCTTGTTATTAGTGATAATAATTTTAACTTAAATAATTATATGGAAATGCAACCGGTCGTTTTTTATTTGGAGCTTTCTGTAGCCAGTTTCAATAAAATCACAGGCCCACAGGCACAAATTTGTGGGCCTGTGACCTGTGGCCACAGGTGCCTGTGAATGCAGTTTCAATAAGCATAAAATGCTGCCTGTCAGGCACAGGTCACAATTTCACAGGTGACGCACGGAATCTGACTGCGTGCTCGGCTTGCCAGCACACACACATAGGTAAGCTGCTGAATAACAGCTTGGCTGTTATATGGCCGTTATATGAATTGAAACTTTTTCAATTCATTTAAATGATCTTTTTTACGCGGCCCCTAGATTCTGTTGCTCCTACGTTAAATCAGGTAAGTCAATTTTACAGTGTTAATTTACACTGTGCGGGCAGGTAGGTAGGTCGATTCGGAGGTTATGTTTGTGTACAGAAATTTGCATATCATTTCAAAAAGCACAAAAACTATTATGCAAGAATCGAACTGCAACTGCCTGTGTCAAAGTCAGACGACTTACCGACTACGCCACACGGTTATAAAGAACAAGTAGTTTGTTCATTACGTATTCAAACTGATTTGTATGATAATTTTTGTTTCTTTATTATAGCCATAAATTTTAAAGTTTTATGTTCATAAGTAAATATAAAACGTGAAAAAATTATTTAAACGGACTCACGAATTTAAAAACTATTTCTTGATATTTGGACACAGCTTGAGCACGTGACATTCTCGCTAGTGTGGACTGTGTTACGTACAGCTAGTTCATTTGCATATTATTAAGAAGTTATCGTCTTCGTTTGCTCATTCTGTGTCTTTGGGCCTCTTTATCATATGGTTAATTTAACCGTGGTTAAGTTAACCATGGATAACTTAACCACGGTCGTCTTTATCATAAAGATGGTTAAGTTAACCACGCGTGGTTAAGGCCGTGGTTAAATTAACCACGCGTGGTTAACGGCTGGTTAGCGATATTTAACCACGGCGTGGTTAACTTAACCACGGCGTGGTTAACTTAACCATGGTTAAATATTGCGTCTTTATCATAACACTAGTGCAAAATAACCACGGCCTGGTTAATTTAACCATGGGTGTCTTTATCATACAAAGTTAACCACGGCGTGGTTAATTTAACCTCGGTTAAACTATCGCGTCTTTATCATAACCTCCGGTTAGTGCGGGATCTAACGATGCCCATTTGTAGTTGTAGCCCAATTTTTAAAGTCTGACCAAAAATTGCTGGATTCTGTAATAAAATAGGTGAGTGATATTTGTGACTGCACACTGTACTCTTGGTGCCTGAAATTATTTTTTTCGTACTGAAATCGCATGTTTTTTATTGTCTCAGGGTCCATTAATTTTTGGTCAGACTTTAGTTTTATGCAATCGTACGTATCTCAATAAAGTTCTGCAATAATTACGAAAATGATAGTGAAGCCAAAGATCACATAAAGCATTTATTGAACTTTAAAAATTCAGTGCTCACTGCTCATTAAGTAGCTTAGTACAGTTTGGAAACATCAATCAATCAATCCATCAATCAAACATCAATGACGTCTTTTTTAACATTGACATCCTCCGTTTGAACATTTTAAAACAATTGCAAAAATTAATTCTAGAATTTTTTGCAAAGTTTAACTTTTTTCAGAAGACTGCAACTCATAGCGTCAAAAATAACTATTTTACAGCAAGATTCTAAATTTTTCGTACAAACTGTAAATTTAATTCTGTGTTAAAAGCAGAACTTGTTAATGTCATATCATGCTTAATTTGATTAAGAGTTTAAAAATTTTAAATGTTAACATTTTTTTAAAAGAATTTAATGCCAATTTAAAATTCAAGGAATTTTAATTTGAAGCGTGGTCAAATCAGTCTACTGTAAAGTTATTTAAATCGGTTCAGTAAACTCTATTTTCCGGAACGAGGGGGAATAACAGAAACGACCCATGACTTCATGTATTATGTGATGAATTTCTGTTTTGGAACACGATTGTTATTTTATGTACCCATTATGTATTGAAATAGCGTTTGAACATAACGACTGAACGTTATAGAAGTTAAATAAACTGATGCCAATGTCATAATTTTGTAAGACTGCCTTTTTTTGTTTATAATCAGATTATTAGATTAGTACGTTAGGTATAAAACAATGAAATAGGTTTTACTGAATAGATCAATTATTCAGCTTTCATGTGACCTATTACATGCTAAAATCGGTTGAAATTGTGAATAGTTATGATGCATAATGTACACATAACTATCACAAATTAACCCCTTAACCACGAAAACCTTTCGTGGTTAACTTTTGAATAGAAATTCCACCCTGTGGTTAAATTAACCATGGTTAAATTTTTATGATAAAGACGCGTCGTGGTTAATTTAACCACGTGGTTAATTTAACCACGCTGGTATGATAAAGACGTTTCGTGGTTAATTTAACCACGGTATGATAAAGACAAGTTAAGGCCGTGGTTAAATTTTGTATGATAAAAACGGCGTGGTTAAATTAACCACACGCTTGATTCAAGGCAAAATTTTATTTAACCATATGATAAAGACGATTTGGTTAAATTAACCATATGATAAAGACGATGTGGTTAACTTAACCACGGTATGATAAAGACAAAACTTTAACCCGTGGTTAAGTTAACCACGGCGTTAACCATGGTTAAATTAACCATATGATAAAGACAACGTGGTTAATTTAACCACGCGTTAACCATATGATAAAGAGGCCCTATGTGTTTCCGAGAATCAGTCACTATAGTGCACTATTGTGACGGATAGTTTTGCGTCTAAACCTATTTTCCAATGCGACTAAAGAAACAAGCAGGCCCAAAAGGGCAAGGTTCCTTTGCCGAGTGAAAATTCCATACCATATATAACCAAAAATTCAACAGTTTCCATTTAATCGTGTACCGAGCTTTTGGCTGGTCTTTCATTCGTTACCTACCAGAAATTGAGGCAGGTTTACTAGCCCAGATTTGTGGCATGACTTTCACGCCTAACCACTGAGCCACCGGTAATTGCTTCTGGGAAACAGTATAACGACAGGTTCCACTACTGTGAGATAGTGTTATTCTGAACAAAAATGTTGTGAAACAACGTTATGTAGTAAAAGGGTAAAAAACTTTTACTTGCGTGCCTGTACCGTTACCCATTGTACCGGTCTTTAATTTTTTGGAACGAACTCCTCATCAATGGCACGTCAAATCATGCCGGACTTAACGACAAATTTGAGCAAAAAATATGTCAGAAAAAAATGCATTTTGTGGGAATCGAACACACAAATTGACTACTACCCAAATCTGAAACAGCGCCTCTGACCACTCGGCTTCGCCGTCATGTCAGTCGTTAGAAAAACTAAGGTGATGTTTTTTGAACGCTGAGACTGAATAAAGTTAGGTACATCATTTAGTTAATGTGACTTAAATTACATGAATTAATTCTGTGTTTTAACTGCATTTGAATATGTTTTCTATAAAACCTTTGATGTCTAATACAGTTACAAAATGTTCCAGGACTGAGTCTAGACAGTCACGTGAATAGAACGTGCACATTGTGTGGAAAACTGACATTTTGTAAAAGTTATCAAATCTTAAAACTTCGATAAAACATTAATTTACCGCATCGCTAATGTCATTTTGACAATTATTAAGTGATAAATTGCGATTTGGAAAAAGTAAGCGAGCACTTCCCAAGCTGACTTTACACGTTCATCATACTCGCTGACCAACATGCTGGGGTCAGTATAACACTGTGCAGAGTTGGTTTCAAAACAATAGTTCCTTCTCTAGAAGGAACAAAAACCGTTGCATAGGTGAAACCATGAAAGACCATATCACACGAAAGACCATATCACACGAAAGAGCATATATACCAAACAAAAGTCCATATCACACGAAAGACCACTAAAGACGGCAAACAACAACCTACGAAAAAGAAACACGCACGAAAGACCACAACACGCGGAAGACCAGGATACACGAACAATCACAGCATTCAAAACGCAAATACCATCCGATAAACAACAGAACGCAAAGCATCATTTTGTAAAAACAGCACTGCAACCGAAAGGTAGTCAGACCATCAGCTTACCATGCAGTTTATATGTAGTGGGAACATACATCAAAGCAGTGAACGCTTTCAAGACAAATTTGGTGGGCAACAATGTACAGCCATGGCATTCACTGCTTTATTAGGTATATTTCCAACTCAAAGTCCGTAGCAAAGATCTCATAATGACTGTATTTTACAAGTTGGTTATTGTTTATTCAAACAAGTTTGCAATTTGATGTTTAATGGAAATCCACGTCCGTTTTTACACACTGAGATTCCAACTAGTGCAACTATTTACACACTGAGATTCCAACTAGTGCAACTATTAAAACAGACGGTTGGGACCTTTTAAAATACACTTCTGTATTTGGCCGGTCTAATGCTGGTGTTCTGGTTCGACACTAAAATAAATTTGAATTAGATATCGATCAGTAACCCACGTTCAAATATTGGTGAGGCCTTTTTTAAATATTTACCTACATATGACTATACATTTTTTACTTAATTTTTATAGTTTACCAGTAAGGATTTTGGAGCTACTCAGCAGTAAATGTGTGCGGTAATTGCAATTGAGTAATCATCTTATCTGCAATTAATGGCCGCGTTTGATATTTCCTCTGGAATATTGACACTAAAGCTCACCATATAACCACTTCTCACTCAGCAGAAGAGCTTGTTTAGCTTTTATTTACGTTTATGTTTATTTATGTTTTCATTAAACAGTAAAACTCGTAGAACTTCGTTAATGCATCAATTTAGCAACATTATCAACTGGGGAGAATTTGATAAAAGCTAATATTTTTGCTCCAAAATGTTCCGGAATGCAACAAATACACTTACATAATAAGTTAAATTAGAACACAACTGCAAAAAAGTCCAGTTACAGCATAAATTAATTATATTTACGCCCTCACAGGCCACCCGTCGGCCTGTGAACAAACGCCACAATTGTTAGATCGCTCACAGGCACAATTTTTTATTGAAACCGAACGGCCTGTGATCTGTGGCTGTTCAAAACTTCACTTGTGCCTGTGGCCTGTGGCCTGTGAGCTGTGGCCTGTGCCTGTGAGATATTGAAATAGAATTCACAGGCACAGGCTCACAGGCCCACAAATTTGTGGGCCTGTGAGTTTATTGAAACTGGCTACTGGGGCTACGTAGTACGTACGCGCATATAGTATGTACGGCTCATTTGGACAAACGCTGACAAACTGCGAAGGTATTATAGCTAGGGTTGGGAAATTTCCGGAAATTTTCTTCCGGCCGGAAATTTCCGGAAAGACGAAAATTTGACTTCGAGGAAATTTCCGGAAATTTCCGAAAATTTCCAAAATTTCCGAAAATTTCCGAAAATTTCTAAAAATTTCTGAAAATTTTTAAAAAACTAAAATATTTTTAAGAATTATTTAAATTTTTTATTGATAATTTTCTCAATGCTTTGTTATTATGTAGACTCTAAGACAGAGCAAAATTAAGTTAGTTTTGCACTCAATTTAATTTAACTTAATTTAATTAATCTAAAGCTTTAATTAACTGTAGTTAAGGGGGTAGTGTCGCGAAAGTTGGCGATTTTGCGCGACTGTAAAACTTTTTCAGTTAAATTTCAGACGCTCTTCTTTATATATTCTGACAAAAAGTCTCAGCAAAATTGATGCAGCATACAGTTAGCAGTGAAGTAGCAAAATGACGTTTTGAAAACCTATACACATTCGATAATTTCACCACATTTATCATTCTGGTTATCTATTGTTTACACAAACTAAAAGGACATATGTTGTAGTTTATGCACACAAAATTTACTGTAAATTGGTTGAGTGGTTGCGGAGTAATACCTGTTTGAACTGTGAAACTGTGCGTAAACTGTGAAGTACTCAGAGCGATAATGATAAATTGTGAAAAATTTAGACACTTATTTTTAAATCGAAAAAACGAACCTTCATTTTTCATTTTTCTTATTTGTTGCAAAAAATGGTGCGTCAAACCATTATATGTACTTCACAAGCTGGCCAATCTGATATCTGGCTTGATTTTTTGAACGTTTATGTCCCTATTGTTTAATGTCTGGCTTACAAATGGTGATTGGTTCAGAATATTGTTAGATATTGGTAGCCTAGGGTCTGGCAGTAATTATTTGACACCATATAGGGTGGGATTCACAAAGCCTGTTTAACTTAGACTCGGTCTAAGTCTTAGACTGCGTTTAAACGCAGTCTTCCTAAATCAGCGTGCAAAAAATCGCGTGATCGTAACGAATTCTGCACACAAATTTTCAAATATAGAGCGCGTTTTTCTAAAACATGATTCACAAAGGCTGTTTAACTTAAACGCAGTCTAAATCAGCCAGCTTTTCTAATAGAAACTTAGACCTGCCTATACGGCCGTCCAAGCTATGCTTAAGTTAATTATCGTCGTTAACCGACATTCTAAAAACTTTTGAAAAGCCACCAGTACTTTACTTGGCTATTGCTAACTTATCATTGATGTTTCGGACCTATTTTTTGAAATTTTAGAAAACCATGTTAATCTGGCTGAATTGTTTTAAACGATTAAAACTGTCTCATAAATTCATAAGTTTCAACCCAGACATGGTTCAAGCTATCCAAAAGTTAAATAAAGCTTGATTTTGTCCCGTTTCGTAAATGAGGTCGTAAATGATGCTAAAGTAATTTTAACAGCTTACAAAATTCTTAAAATAGTGCTTTAAGGTCTATTTCAGTAATTTTCAGAACCCTAGACTAAACATATCACTTTTTTTTAAAAGTCCAAATGTTTTGATTCGTGTAAAAAACTAAGTGAAATTATCTAAATGCAACATTTAACTACTTTATGGGCAGGTACTTACACACAAAAACGATTTGCTTATGTAAAAAAACTATTTTCAGAGTTAAACGAGCGTTTAGTCAAACAAGGTCTAAACGGGGTCTGTGAATCAGACTTAGGCTGCGTTTAAATGAGCGTTTAGCTAAACGCTCGTTACGAAACGTTCTAAGCGTCTTTACCATTGAAATAGAATAAGGTGATAGAACGATATAGAACAATCGTAATGAAAATACACACAAATTTTGTGAATCATGATTATCTTAGACCAACGTTTTAGACTGCGTTTAAACGCAGTCTAACTTAGACTGCGTTTAAACGCGCTTTGTGAATCCCACCCATAGCGTTTTAATAGTTTCTGAGTGATCGTACAATTTCAAAGCAAACAGCTCTCCTTTTGCAACCTGTGAGCAAAACTGCTTTGGCGACACTACCACCTTAAATAAAAGGGCGCTTGCTACTGTGTAATCATAAATAAAGTTGAACTCTTGAACTTAAGGGGGCGCTCCGGGAATCGGGGGTTACATCGAAAATTGGCAAAAAAACTGGCAAATGTCAAACTTTACTATACATATATGTACTATGGCACAAAAGAACACTGGAGGCAAAATTTCAAATCACGTGATCATGTCACGTGACTCCCAGAGCACAAAACGTGAGTGAATTTTCGGCAAACGATAACTCTGCTTATACTTTGCGTATAGTCACACTTTATATATCAAAATATAGCTTATGTGCTTTTCTAGTTGAACATTATTTTGGTTTTTAACATTTATGTCAGGTTCGGATAAAAAATGTCATTATGTGTTTTCGAAGTCGAACTCTGAGCAATAAAATTCATATAAAGTTTCTAAGCTTTATTTTAAAAAAACTAAAAAATTGTTCAACTGCGCAGAGCCTAAGGCTATAATTGTGCAAAATTTTGTAGAAAAATAATTTACCAGCAATTTATAATCGAATGCCGAAAAATTGATTTTGTATTCACACAGCCTATAGTTGAGTCTGCTGCTTCTTAAAATGGTTTCTTGTGCGATTTTTTTGCACAGAACGCAATAAAATTGTTTTAATTTTTCATTACGACTAATAAAATCTACATATCGTCTGTTTGCAAAACCTCAAAAGCGCTGATGCACTGGCTTACTTGCTGAATTTGTGTAAAAGTCGAAAATAAATTGTCCAATTTTTTCCAAATTTTTTTCTGTGGAGATATGCACGTCAAAACATCAGAAATAGTATTTTGGGCAACTTTCTTTCAAGAATAATAGGTCATTTTGGCTGTTTTTAAAAAATACGGCCCAAAACCTTGATTCCCGGAGCGCCCCCTTAAGGTGGCGCTCCGAATAACTGACTTTGGGCAGTAAAAGATTTTAGTCACGTTTTCAGGTCTTTGTTCTTGAAGAAAGGTTGTTCAGCAGTGTATTAGCTTTTGTTTGATATACATAACAAGTAGTTTTGTTGAAATTGATTTTTTGACCTGAATTTTGAATTAGCAAAATCTTCAAATCGATTTTCCGAAAAATTGTATATGGCTTTTGTTACTTTTAATAGCGGTTTAATAGGTGACTGCAACTTTTTAAAAAGTCGTTTGTGTAGGCAAACATTTGTAAAAGATTTTCACATTACGTTGAGCGATATTGACAAAAATGCACTATTTTTCAAGCTAATTTTTCGTTAGCTACTTTTTGGCTTCTCCAACTTTTCTCAATGGTTATTTGCAGTAAAAAATATGCTCTATTTTTTGACACTGTCGTTTGTGTGGGCAAACCTTAGATTTTTCTGATCGGCAATAGCCTTTTTTGAATCGTGATAGCTCTCCTCCATGTCGTTTTTTCATTGTAAAATTTGACTTAAAGTTAGAAGTTAAGTAGATTCAGGTGTACCTTCTTCGAAAATGTTGATTCGTGTTTTTGGTGAAACTCTGCAGCGATTTCAAGTTGACCAATTTTAGAAAAACCAGTGTTTTTGAGCCAAAACAGTTGGATTAAAATGATAAGAAAAAATACACCTTGGCAACATAATTACCTACAGTTTAAGCTATAGGTCGTTAATTTTGAACAAAGTTTCGCTCAGTTATGCCGTTTGAAAAATTATGCGCATTTAGCGAGAATAGAAATTTTCAATCGGTGATAAAAAATCAGAACAAGGCAGCAGGCACGTGAAACTCACTCAGAAACACAGCTTTGTAACAGGCTTCAATATATTTAAACGAAATTCATTCTAGCTAGAACCTACGTCGACTTATAAGATAATAAAGTTATGGAAGTTATTCGGAGCGCCACCTTAAGGGGGCGCTCTGAGTAACCGACTTAGGGCGATAACATTTTTCAATCAAGTTTTCAGTGGTTAACTCGAGAAGAAAAGTTGTTTGAAATCAAACTAGCTTTCATTTGATGTATATAACCAAGAGTACATAATAGGAAGAGTATGACACTCTTCCTATTATGCCTAGCAGCGCGCGTCCAATGCGCAGCGCGAAATAGGCCTTTTATGTATGGTTTTGAGGGGGGGTACCCCCCCCTCAACTGAAGACCCCGTACTCAACTGAGGGGGGTACCCCCTACTCAGTTCAATACCCCGTGCTCAACTGAGGGGGGGTAGCCCCCCCTCAACTCAGCACCCCGTCTTCAGTTGAGGGGGGGTATCCCCCCCCCTCATTTCAAGACACTGACAAAGTCTTTGCGCTACCCCCCTCTCAGTTCAGTACCCCGTCTTCAGTTGAGGGGGGGTACCCCCCCCCCTCAGTTCAGTACCCCGTCTTCGGTTGAGGGGGGGGGTACCCCCCTCAGTTCAGCACATCAACAAAAGTCCTTGTCAGTGTCTTGCAATGAGGGGGGGTACCCCCCCCCTCAACTGAAGACGGGGTGCTGAGTTGAGGGGGGTACCCCCCTCAGTTGAGCACGGGGTCTTCAGTTGAGGGGGGGTACCCCCCCTCAAAACCGTACATAAACGGGCTATTTCGCGCTGCGCATTGGACGCACGCCCGTAGGCATAATAGGAAGAGTGTCATACTCTTCCTATTATGTACTCTTGATATAACGTAAAATTTTGATTAACTTGAAATTTCAACCAATTTTTCAAAGGGAAAAAATCTTTAAATCGATATACCAAAACATTCTATATGGCTTTTGGTACTTTTTAAAATAGTTTTGTATAACGAATTGCTAGGTGCAACTTTTTAAAAAGTCGTATGTGTAGGCAAACCTTTCAAAATAAATTTCTAAAATACGTTGACCAATATTGACAAAAAACACTAATTTTTCGTTAGCTACCTTTTGGCTTCTGAAACTTTTCTCAACGGATTTTAGTACAGAAAAATTAGCTCTATTTTTTGGAAAAGACGTATGTGTAGGCAAACGTCAGGTTTCTTAAATTGGCTATAGTGCTCATTTTTTCAAGATTACTCTCAGCTGCAAAAGCCGATTCAAATGGAACTTTGCAAACGGTTAGAACAGACATGTATGGAATATGGAGGCACCGCACTTCTTGAATTGTAATTATTATGATTTGCTTCAATACTATAGGCCTTTAAAGACGTCACTTTTAATAAAAGTTAAAATAACTAAAAATTTACCGCCACTAACTAAAATTCGGCAAAAATGGTGCCGCGGCAAGATAATTGTCTTTAATTTAAGGGGGCGCTCCGGGAATCAAGGATTTGGGCCGTAATTTTTAAAAACAGCCAAAATGACCTATCATTCTTGAAGGAAAGTTGCCCAAAATACTATTTCTGATGTTTTGACGCGCATATCTCCATAGCAAAAAATTTGGAAAAAATTGGACAATTTACTGATTTTATTCGACTTTTAGACAAATTCAGCAAGTAAGCCAGTGCATCAACGCTTTTTGAGGTTTTGCAAACAGACGATACGTAGATTTTATTAGTCGTAATGAAAAATTGAAACAATTTTATTGCGTTCTGTGCAAAAAAATTGCACAAGAAACCATTTTCAGAAGCAGCAGACTGAAATATAGGCTGTGTGAATACGAAACAAATTTTTCAGCATTCGATTATAAAATGCTGGTAAAATATTTTTTTACAAAATTTTGCACAATTCTAACTTTAGGCTCTGCGCAGTTGAACAATCTTTTAGTTTTTTAAAATAAAGGCTCTGCTACGGCTACAAAATTGTCCAAAAAATTTAAAAAAATTTTTTATCACAATATGCACATCAAATGAAAGCTATTTTCATTTTGAACAACTTTTCTTCAAGACATTATGGTCAAAAATGTCGCTGAAAAAAATTAAACGCCAAAGTCGGTTCCCCTGAGCGCCACCTTAAGGGGGCGCTCCGGGAATCAAGGTATTGGGCCATAATTTTTTTCAGCTAACAAACTCGAACCTGTGTCAAGAAGCAAAGTTACTCAGAATGATGTGGGCTTTCATTTGATACCAATATCAAGACATTTGGAAAATTGCCAAATTTTATAGTTTTTACAGGCAAACTGCCAAATGGGTGAGCATTGAGCCAAAATTTATTAAAAATTCATCAATTCACATCATTAGACACAAAATAGCAGTCGAAAAATGTCTGAAACGGCAACATTAATTTTTACGTCCATTTTTGCCACCAAATCGTCTTTTACCAAAAACTGTGTTCAATTTGGTACATCTTTAACATTATCTAAAAAACTGTGTAACATTGCTTAGCTACCTAAACTGTTTTTACTAGGGTCTTGGGTCCCCAAAATTCTGCAAAGTGTCAGCGCAATCGGGCAACGCTACGCAAAGTTGCTGGCTCAAAAAAATTATACTGAGCAGTGCTCAAGGTAATTTTCGGCATTCGATATCTTTTTGCTGCTTCAACCGATTTGGCTCAAGTTTGGCATGAAGATAGCCTATCATTGTGCGCAGTCCAAAACCTGCTAGCTAGAAAACAAAAACATGTTTCTTTCGATAACATTTTTTCCGATTTTTATACTTTTTTCTATTTTTTCCACTATTTTTTACTATTTATTATTTTTCTACTTTTTTTCTTCTGTTCTACTATCTACAATTTCTAGCTCGACTTTACTAACTTATATAGTTATATATGATAGCGTTTAATTTTGACCCCCTATAGGTTTGTCGGATAAGGGGGCGTTTAATTTTGACCCCCTATAGGTTTGTCGGATAAGGGGCAACTCCGGATCACTAGGCGAAAAAATGTCGTTCTTCTGACTTTATGAAATGGGAAATAGCTATTTTAAGGGCTAGAAATCAGATTGAGGGCTTGGCTGGGATGCTGCTATGCTATGTTTTTATTAAAAGATGGTTTAGGAATCAGTTCATTGGCGAAACTAATTTTCTCGCTACGCCGAAACGGGACCAACGGCCCAATCTGATCTGATCTCCTGCTCGTGATACCGACCCTTCCTCAGACAACCTTGAGATATGACACATTGTTCATTGGCCTCTGATTTTCGTGCCAGGTTGTCTCGGTTTCTGACCCTGGCCTAGGCAACCACTAAGCCATGCCTACTGCCAGTGGCGTAGCGACAGGCACAGGAAAATTATTTCTAGAAAAAAACTAGAAAAAAACCAGAAAAAAACTAGAAAAAATTATCTAGTTTTTTTCTGGTTTTTTTCTAGTTTTTTTTTAATTCTTCCTGACGAATATCTGGTTTTTTTCTGGTTTTTTTCTGGTTTTTTTCTAATTTTTTCTAACTTTTTTCTGGTTTTTTTCTAACTGCCAGTCTCACGATCTAGTTTTTTTCTACTTTTTTTCTGGTTTTTTTCTGACCCTATAGAGAATGTTTTCTAGCTTTTTTCCGGTTTTTTTCTAACTTTTTTCTGGTTTTTTTCTAGTTTTTTTCCAGCAGTTTTCTACGTTTTTTCTGGCTTTTTTCTGGTTTTTTTCTAGTTTTTTTCTGGTTTTTTTCTGATTTTTCACCAACCCTTTCTTGGACTTTCTCAATTTTTTCAGAGTGTTCCCTGATGATTTTCTTTATTGTTCAGCCACGTTAATGCTCTTTATATACGTTTTCTGAAACTGAATTCTAGTTGTTTTTTGAGGGTGTCTAGTTGTTTTAAGAACTGTTTCTAGTATGTATATGCTAGGTTTTTAAATTTTTTCCAGATTTTTTCTGTTTTTTTCTAGTTATTTTCTAACCTTTTTTTGGTTTTTTTCTAGTTATTTTCTAACTTTTTTCTGGTTTTTTTCTAGTCATTTTCTAGTTATTTTCTAACTTTTTTCTGGCTTTTATCTAGTTATTTTCTAAATTTTTTCTAGTTTTTTTCTAGTTCTAACTTTTTTCTGGTTTTTTTCTAGTTATTTTCTAACTTTTTTCTGGTTTTTTTCTAGTTATTTTCTAATTTTTTTCTGTTTTTTTTCTAGTTATTTTCTAACTTTTTCCGGTTTTTTTCTAGTTATTTTCTAACTTTTTTCTGATATGTTTCTACTTTCTAGTTATTTTCTAACTGTTTTCTGGTTTTTTTCTAGTTATTCAACTTTTTTCTGGATTTTTTCTAGTTGAATGGTCTTACTGTGTACAGTCAAAGGGAATAAAAATTACAAACTCAGCAGCATAAATACACGTATATATGTACATATACAGACAAATGAATAAGTTGCAAAGCTGATAATAATTTTGGTTGTTCACTTATTAAGTTACAAAAACGGTTAAAATTTTGTGGTATATATACATTAAGACGATTGAATGACTTCAGCCCAAATATGCATTTTCTTAGTATATATGTATAGTTAAGGGGGTAGTGTCGCGAAAGCAGTCGATTTTGCGCGACTAGAAAAGTTTTTCAGTGAAAGATAGGTCATTGTTCTTTACACATTCTAAAAGTACGTTTTAAAGCAAATATTTTTGCCAAGTTTCAGCAAAATTGATGCAGCATACAGTTAGCAGTGAAGTCGTAAAGTCGGAAAAATGACGGGGGAAATGGGATCAAGTGCAGTTGGGGGAAGGGGGTGGAATAGTGGACCTATTTTTTGGAGTAAAGCACCTCAAGGGAAGCATTTTTTGTAATAGAACCCCTATCCACATTTGGATTTTCTGAGCTATTTTCCGGCATTTTCAGTTGTTTTGAAACGTGAAAGTAAGCGTAGGCCAAAGTTTGACGCCAAAAATGCCTATAATCTTTGATTTTGGATGATTTTTAGTGCGTTTTGATGTATTAAGGCATTGTCTAGGCTTAGCTGGCAGAATTCTCTAGGCTAAGCTGCAGGGTTTTTTTTCAAAATCGGCACTGTGTAAATGTTGAGTAAATTAAAAATTTGCTGTGTAAATTAAGGGCGTGTTGTGTAAATTTTCAAAAGTGTGTATTAGCATTTTTTAGGTAAAAATTTATCGTTTTTTTCACGTGAAAAAGTAATATTTCGATTTTGAGACTCGAACTACATATGAAAATAAAAAATGAGATATATAGTTGAAAATTTTTGCGTTTTTGTCAGTTCAAGTATCCGACACGCCATGGCAAGCCCCTCTAAAATTTTGCAACATCTGAAACAAGCCCAAACACCCAGGCTGAAACCCCGTGTACATGCATGGTTTACACAGATGGAGAGTTGTTCTATCAGCCAGATCCTACTCATTTTTTTTCAAATCCGGGTGTAAAACTTTCACAGTAGTTTGACGTAGGACAAGAAATCGCACAGACAGGGTCAGCGTGGCTGATTTTTCACTGTCAACTTTCAAGTGCATAAAAACGAATGCTAAAATAAAAAAATCATAAGCCATTTAAGAGCAGAAACTGAAGATTTTTTGTGTACAAAAAAGAAGAAGCAAGAAGATACATACTCAGTTTTCAATCTGACAAGAAAGATGGAGTCAAAAATAGATACCTTCTGCGCTAGAGCATGGAGCTAGGCAAAAAACCTGACTGTTTGCCTACGTACCTACCGGCGTGCTGCTACCAAATTTCTAAATTTGAAATGTCCCACTTTTCTTATACGCTATTTATATAAATGTGTGCATGTAAAAAATTAAAACATTGTGTGCATGTATATAAAACATTTGCATTACATGCACAAGATCAGTAAGGCATAATGTTGCAGAAGTCTGCAGATTTTTTACAATTTTTAGGCCGAATTCGTTCAACTGGAGATGTATCAGAAATGTTTTTCCTACAGGACAATTTTCACAGAGATCGGAAGACTGGTAAAGCCGGGTTTACACGAAGCAATTTTCACACAATTTTTTTCACGCAATTTTCAAGCAACTTCAGTTGCGTGAAAATTGCTTCGTGTAAACAATCAAATTTGGATGCAATTTTCACGCAATTTTCAAGCAATTTCCACGCAACTAAAATTTAGCAGTCGATCTCTGCGCGACTGCCACCAGCAATTTTCACGCAACGACCAATCAAATTTCGGCTGGTAGTCACGTGGATAGCTGAGAACACAGTTCGGTAGAACAACAAATACATACATGATTGGCCAAATTCGCCAGAAACGTAAAATTTTTGACCAAATTCAAACTTGGCCTTAATTTAGGCTTGGGCTTAGGCTTAGGCTTAGGGCTTAGGCTTAGTATGGGGCTTAGGCTTAGGCTTAGTATCAGGCTTAGGCTTAGGCTTAGGTTCAGGCTTAGGCTTAGGCAATACAAAATCGAAATTTTCAGAAAAAATCCTGCCAGCTTAGCCTAGAGAATCCAGCCAACTAAGCCTAGACGATGCCTTAAAACATCATAGCGCACTAGAAACTATCCAAAAACAAAGATTATAGCCATTTTTGGCTTCGAACTTTAGCCTACGTTCACTTCCAAAAACACTGAAAATGCAACTTTCAAGGGGTCATAGCTCAAAAAATCCTAATTTGTGGATAGGGGTTCTATTACAAAAAATGCTTCCCTCAAGGTGCTCTACTCCAAAAATTAGGTCCACTATTTCCCCCCCCCCCAACTGCACTTGATCCCAAAAATGTATGTTTGTGATTAGGTTTCTTATTTCATATTATCTTTCAAGTTAGTCTGTGCGATTATTATTATATTTTATTCTTTAATCTTTTACTTTCTTTCTTTAATCTTTATTCTTTAGTGTTGGCTGGTCAACTTTGTTATGCCAATCGTTGACTTCACATACTTAACTGTAATTTCCAATTAGTATGAGTTTAGCAAAAAATCAAAAATAAATCTGTAATGCGGTGAGGATGACACATGTAGTTCGGTAGATGAAAAGGGAAGACTCTACTCTTAACTAAAATTTAGTCCCAGGGGATTGAGGGGGCACAATTTAAAGGGGTGTCACGCCGGAGGCAAAGAATGAAAGAGCGTCACGACGCGCAGGTCTAATTTTTGAGCTAAAAACCCTTTTTATCTTGGGTGTCTATTTTAGCAGAACATTGGTAATTCCAATACAAGCTGAGCGATTTTTAACTAAATTCAGCCAAACAGTGTCTGAAATTGCTATTTTTTGGCGTGAACAAGGACAAATTGCGTCTGCTTTGGGACAGAGGTCAAAATTTCAAAGTATTTAAGGGGGCGCTCCGGGAATAGGGGGTTACATCGATAATCGGCAAAAAAGTTGACAAATGTCAAACTTTACCATACATATATGTAGTATCGCACAAAAGAACACTGGAGGCAAAATTTCAAATCACGTGATCATGTCACGTGTCTCCCAGAGCACCAAACGTGAGTGAATTTTCGGCAAACGATAACTCTGCTTATACTTTGCGTATAGTCACACTTTATATACCAAAATATAGCTTATGTGCTTCTCTAGTTGAACATTATTTTGGTTTCTAACATTTATGCCGAATTTGGATAAAAAATGTCATCATGTGTTTTCGAAGTCGAACTCTGAGCAATACAATTCAGATAAAAACATTTCTAAGCTTTATTTTAAAAAACTAAAAAATTGTTCAACTGCGCAGAGCCTAAAACTATAATATTGCAAAATTTTGCAGAAAAATATCTTGCCAGCATTTTATAATCGAATGCCGAAAAATTGGTTTTGTATTCACACAGCCTATCTTTGAATCTGCTGCTTCTGAAAATGATTTTTTGTGCGATTTTTTTGCACAGAACGCAATAAAATTGTTTTAATTTTTCATTACGACTAATAAAATTTACGTATTGTCTGTTTGGAAAACGTCAAAAAGCGTTGATGCACTGGCTTACTTGCTGAATTTGTTTAAAAGTCTAATAAAATCAGTAAATTGTCCAATTTTTTGCTATGGAGATATGCACGTCAAAACATCAAAAATAGTATTTTGGGCAGCTTTTCTTCAAGAATGATAGGTCATTTTGGCTGTTTTTAAAAAATACGGCCCAAATCCTTGATTCCCGGAGCGCCCCCTTAAGTAGACAGGGCCCCACATCCACACAAAAGGAGGAAAGAACCAGGAATGTAACCAACATTGCCGTGATGTTGCTGTTAGTTATATATACATAAGGTGTCTGACCATGGTCTTGTAAGTTTACCTGAAAACTTGTAATAAGTCATCAAACAAATAGGTGAAAAATGGCAAAAAAATGACCCAAAGTCTCGGTTTTGGCGGTCTCGGAATTTGGTCTCGGTCTCGGTAGTCTCGGTTTCGTGATCTCGGTCTCGGTCTCGGTCTCGGAAAAAAACCGAGACTTCCATCCCTATAAGCTACAGAGTTGCAAGGGTGCAGGCGTGCAGGCGGCAGCCGCCAGAAAAAAATTGCAGAATTTTACAATTTTTAGGACGAATTTGGTCAACTGGAGGGAGATGTATCAGAAACTTTTCCCACAGGACGATGGGAACGTCACATCAGACAGTGTATATATTACACATGTGAATGCAGCATAATGGACTAGCGTAGACATAGATAGGCTTTCATGAAAGATGATAACAAGGACTAGTAAGCTACAAAGATGCAGGGGCCTGGGGGCGGCAGCCCCCAGCAAAAAATTTCAAGATTTTTATAGTTTTCAGGTCAAATGGAGACGTTTCGGAAATTTTTTCCCGAGCCACAGTATATATATATGTACGTTAAACACCATTCTAAATCTTTTCATAGTAGGGCGGGGAGGGCCACTGCTGGTCATCTTACACCCCGTCCTTTGAGAAACACAGACAGATCGACCTTTTTGCTTATTTTTGAAGCAATGAACTGACTCAGCAGAAACTACAGATTCTGGGAGCGAATTCCAAATTTTAGCCACTCGCCATGAAAAGAAGCTTTTTGTGGACTCAAGTCGAGGAATTGTTTTAGACTTAATACGTAGGGAGTGCCCTCGAGTAATTGAAAAACCAGCCAGCGTAAAAAACTTGTTACAATCGAATGAAAAAAGTCTATTAACAAGCTTATAACAAAATACAAGATCGTTTACCACTCTTCTGTGCTCAAGACTAGTCATACTCAGCCTGGATAGTCGCTCGGGGTATGGCAAGTGTGCTAAACCTGGAACTCGTTTAGAAAAGGACCGTAATACATATTCAACTCGGTCAATGTCTTGCAGTAACCAGGGCGACCATGCAGGTGTATTATATTCAATTACTGGTCTAATATAGGTCGTAAAAAACTTACACAGAAGTCTTAAATTTCGGCTTTTGAAAGTACGATAAAAAATTCCGAGTAATCGTAAGGCCTTTTTAGTTACACTAACGCAATACTTCGATGGTTTCTGATCTTTCGATAACAAAAGTCCTAAGTCACTCACAGTATCCACTTTGTCCAAGCATTTACCATTAAGAAAATAGTTTACAGGATTGTTCCTGACCTCCCAACAAAAAACAAATGACTTTTCTGACGCAATATTCAACTGCCAGGACTCAGCCCAAGCAGCAATACGATCTAAATCATCCTGTAGACAGTTACAGTGACACATTGGGGGGCAAATTTTGTAAATTTTAACATCGTTAGCAAACATTTTGACTTGACTGTGCCAACACCAGACCGTTACTATAAACCAAAAAAAGGAGCCGACCTAGAACAGATCCCTGGGGGACACCGCTCAAAACAGAAACGAGTCGTGATGCGGATTGTTCAATTATAACCGAATGCGATTTATTTGTTAGAAAAAGCTCAATCCACTGTAATAATTTACCTCTAATACCATACGTTTTAAGCTTGTATAGCAATTTGCCATGAGGAACCGAATCAAACGCGCGAGCAAAATCAATGTACACTGCATGCATTTGATTGCCATTATCCCTAGCCATATACCAATCATGAAGTGAAAACATTGTATTGGACAACGTAGAATAGTTTGATCTAAAGCCATGTTGGTCGACACATAATAGTTTTTTGGAATTTAAAAATGCAGATATTTTTTCTGAGATAATAGATTCCAAAATTTTACAGCAAACAACAGTCAGGCTAATAGGTCTGTAATTTTTTGGGTCAGAACTGTTACCTTTACGTTTAAATACAGGCACCACATTGGCAGTACGCCATTCAACCGGTATGCTTTGATAATCTAAACATGCACGGAATATTATAAATAGGGGAAGTGATATAGATTTGGCAACTTTTTTTAACAAGAAAGGGGAAAGTTCATCAGGACCACAAGAAAACTTTTCTGGCAGTTTAGTTAGCAAACGATATACGGTATCAACAGAGAAATCAATATCTAACAAACAGTCACAATCAGACACAAGAATATGAAAAGTCGGTAAAACACCGTTATCCATTTGGTAAAGAGACGCGAACTGAACATTCAGTAATTAGGCTTTTGATGAGTCAGTTGTAAATTTACAACCATTCGATAACATTACTGGAATTTTATCTTTAGATAGTAATTTAGAGTTTACATACTTGAAAAATGTGCTCATATTTCGACTCTTAACAAGTCCTTCTTCCTTTCTCAAGATATCATTGCGAATAACTTGGCGCGCCAATTTAGCCGCGTCGACGTATGCTTCGCGTGCCGTATTTGATTTACAACGTTTATATATACCCCACAACCTGTTTTTCCATTTAAAAGCATGTGTGATAGATGGGGAGAATTTTTTGGTTCGCTTAGCATATATCGGCACGTAGCATCTTACTGCACAGGACAAAATATCAAGGAAAAACAGTCCACATTGTATCAACAGACGCATTGTTTAGCACATTTTCCCAATCAATTGAAAGCAAAAATTCATTTATGCTAATATAATCACCTTGTCGATAACTTGGTTTCTGCTTTTGGATTACAAAATCAGGTTTTTGAAGGTTTAGAGCGAATCTAATTGACTGGTGATCACTACTAGCAATTGGTGGAGCCACAGTGACTTGCGCAACCAGTAAGCTATCCGGCAGAACTAAATCTAGGATATTGCACCCCCTTGTAGGTTCATCTACCATTTGTTTTATAGCAAATTCATTGAAAAAAATCTAAAAATGTCTGCTCGTGTTGACACTGAGAGAACCCTTTGTCCCATTTTGCATGTGGAAGGTTGAAATGTCCACACAATAATACCTGCTTACTGTCACAGCAGAATGGCTCCATGAAAGCCAATAAACCCTGATCACTTTGTTCTGGAATACTAGGTGATCTATACACTAATCCCACAGTAATCGTCACATTAGGTTCAATACACAGTTCAAGGAACAAAATTCAGCGTAACCGTCTACACTTACTGCTTGTACAGACGATACATTAACAGAATCACTTGCAAAAATACAAACACCGCCATGCTTTCTACTTTGTTTGTCTGCCCGAAAAATATTATAATTTTGAAGACTCAACACACTATCAGAATTTTCGGAATTTAGCCAGGTTTCAGTGACAAAACTTATGTTCGGGACTTCGTGATTTTGCTTTAAGAGCTCTATTTCGACTTATCAGTGATTTTATTTATCAAGGATGGAGCGTTGAATAACAAACAGTAAATTTGATCAGTGATATTAAATTGTTTCGAACGGGGATGGCAGATGCCATCAGGGGCTAGTTTGACACATTTGACTCACCAAAGCTGCTGTTATCAAAGTACGGCTGCAAGGAATGGCGATACACTATTTGACCTTGACGAATGATCACATCAATATCCGGGTGGTCAGCGCGAATTTTATGGCACTTGGTGCGCAGCTGACGATCTTCTTGTCGCTGTCGAAAGGTGAGGTCGTGACAACAATAAGTGTTCATGTGAGATGGTACGCAGCCCTTGAATCCCCGCAAAAAGGTTCCTTTGCTTTGTCCTGAATCAAAAATCACTTTAACAATTCGAAAGTACTGTTTGCCTCCATCGACAGCACGCACTTTCCCGTCGCAAAAGACATCGAGAATTGTGCTCACATCAATGTTCAAATTATTACAAATATTGATAACAAAATCCCTGTCTTTGTCTACTCGTTGTTTTGCACTGTCATTTTCTGGCAACCCTGCTATTACCACATTATTTCGCTTTTTCTCCTTTTCTAGAGCCTCTTGGATTTCGCTCCGCAAATCAAAGACAACATTTGGAGGTGGGGTATTTGATTTTGTCGATTTGTTGTTGAAACTCGTCAAGTTTCATGTCTACCTCCTTCTTATAACCTAAGTCTCGGAAGACTGCAAACTCTTTGGGCTTATTTGGCCGGCAGGTTGGGCAGAAGAAGCTGATTTGATCGGTTGATTCCTGGATGGCGGCATACACCGTATCGGAAATGTTAGGCTCAGGCTTCGCTGGACACATTCTGTGACACCATTCTTGGCACAGATCACACTCCACTGCCTCTTCGCTATCTTTCACCGTTTTGCTGCATACAACACAAGCATTGACGGCCACTTTGCTCGTTTTGGATCCTCGACGCCGCATTCTGCCAGGTAATAAACCTTCCGAAACGTCAACCAATTCTGAATCAAATGGGTTAAAACCGGGGTCTATAGTACTAGATCTTCGTTTTATCACAACCAGTAAGCTTTATATTTATTTTCCAAATAAGAAACGAGCTGTGGATATTTGTAGTATGACAAAGACGTACCGAAGTCACACATAAAAGTGGAAAGATTTTTTTCGAGTTGTTTGGCTTGAAGAAAAAACCGTTTGAAAAATTGGTTAGGTGAGCCAGTACCTACACAGCAAACATACAAATTGTCAAAATCGAGTGAATAACGCTTATAAATGTATACTGGTTTCAATATTCTATTATAATCAATATTCACTTATTTAATTACGCAGTTTACTACAGAATTGGCAAAGTTCGTGGATTTAACAATGTTTGAGTAAATTTATTATGCATTACTCCTGTCTGTGCATGGCTCAAAGCATGAAGTTTGCAGAGACTCTTCCACGAATTTGTACTCGTTGTACAAATTAGTATAAAATGTGAGAGTGAAAAGTAGTTCAAAATAGTACAAATTCCAAGCTATCAGAAAAAACATATTTCAGAATTTGAACTGATAAAGTGTCTGCTATGTGCTAACTTCACGGACGTACACGTACGTACGTGTTATACTGCGGCCCCCGGTCTTATATCATCCGCGTGAGCTGGCGGGCTAATCTCAGAAATCGTGACCGGTGCCTATCTGTGCCGGAGAGCACGCAGTAATAACAACTTGACGCTGAGAGCGTCGAACTACACGTCTAGAACTCGCTCAGTAACAGGTTCGGGAGCACTCTAATTATTACCCCTACGGGCCCTAGTAACGCAAACACAGAGACCAAATATATCACCAGTACACGCGAACACAAAGCTAAAACAAAGGCTTTATTGAAGAGCCCGGTTAGACACGAAATTTATACAGTGGAAACAATAGCGCCTCAAAATAATGTAATGGCCTCAAAACAACAACAGAAACACACGGATTACGGACCCCTACTCAGGAGTGTCGGCCGCCTACTCTCACAATTACTCCATGCTGAAGTCTATAATTTTTCCCAATAATTTAACCCCCGACCGACTCTCGAAGTTCCCCTCAAGCCAACCGGCTAGCTTGCATTGCATTCTTTTTAGCACTCGTTCAAACTTCACATTTTAGACTCAGACTCAGTTCCCCTTTCCAGATTATAATTCGAAACATAATTAGAATATAATAAAACTACTTTTCAGACTAAGTTTAGGTTCTTAAAATAGCGACTAAATGTGTGACTTCTAGGCTTAGTTGCGCGCTCGTTACTATGACAACTAAACGTGAATATAAACTCAATGCCAAATGGATAACAAAATGGCTAGGTCAACAAGGGTGGGACCCTGAATATACAACAGGTGCCCCCCTGTGCGGGTACGACGTCTCTGGAGTGCCCAGCACATCCTAAACCGGGTCCTGCCCTTTTGACCTAGGCATTTTCTCAAACGAAAATTTCAAAACTACAAAGTATAAAGACAGAACAACCAAAATTTACATGATGACAAAATAAGGCACGAACAACTATTACAACCAATATAAAGCAACAAGAATTTTGAGCAAAATAATGCATAAGAGATCCAAATAACAACATAGAGCTATTACTAATGTACTACTATAACATTTACAAACAATTTACTATTGGCGATTTAACATAAATTAAAGTGTAAATTTTGGTAAATTTTGGTGCCCCCCATTCCTGGAGGTCTCAGCAGATTGAACCGGATTGCTGGATTCAAAACCCAGAGTGCTAAATTTGCCTATCCGTACCCTAAATGTGTGATGAAAAACCAAAATATGTGTATTCCAAAACCCTATTATACCGATGCAAAAATACACTCATACCTAATCCGGTCGGCTGCAGTCCGACACGGGTGTTAATACATTCATACTATGTTAGTTTGCGTGTGCACACGTCTGAAACCTTACGTACTAACTTTGGGGTACCCCTCTTGCTTCCTAAACTAGCATACTACCAATTTCACCGGTCATTGAGCTATCAATCAGCCTATTCTGGTGAGTTCGCACTTGCTTTTGGTCACGTACGCCTTATGTCGTAGACATGTCGACAAGTGCGAAGTTCGGGGTAGAAACCAGCTACCCGTCGCGTACGCCACTCACAGGCTATCCAAAAAAAAACATAGCTTTCTCTACAATCAATTGGCTCGACAATAAGTATTAAAATACTATTCGTACAACAACAACAAAGTAGTTTCCGCTGTGGCGGAAGCAAAAAGAGCAGAACATCCACACAACATCGCAACATTCACACGCCTCGGTAAATAGAGTTTTCGGTACGAGAAGACACTCGCCTAGGTCGCGGCCCCTTACAGGCACATAAACACATTAGGGTGCGGTATAACAAGCACAATTATGTCCTAACAGTCTACTGAAACTCTCTGCATTGGGCCCATTTGGTCTCGTTTAAGCAAATATTCGCACTGGGTACAAAATGTGCGCGAATAGTGTTTTGCAGGTATGCAACTCCGCCGCCGTCAGTCAAAAATAAGCAGAAATATTACGCCGCCACAGTTCGACAGCTGCATTTCGATCACCATAGCTCGCTCGTAAAGCATAGGATCAGCTGGTATTCAAACCACAATACAAAGTCTCCTTTGCCATTCAGGCATTGCGGCTGATTTAAGTCGACGCTAGTATACGCAGTACAGTTCTCTCGGCATTAAACGGCCATTAACACAGTCCTGCGCAATCATGACATGCGCTGCCCGACGTAATCCACGCACACAGTTCGAAAGCA
>JASANF010001992.1:0-10667 GCA_030248245.1 Trissonchulus sp. WLG1_4 | reverse complement strand
TACAGTACAAATCAGAAATAGATAAGTATGCTCGAAGTGCACGCGAGCACTTTCTGACGTCATATTTGTTGTTTCGATCAGACTGCACGCGTGCACTTCGAGCACCTCATCTTTAATGGGACTGCTCGAATTTCGAGCACCTACAACTTCGAGCATTTCGTGCACTTAGGCTTTATGCAGTTACGTCTGCGGTTTCATGTTTCCAAAGTTCTACATCTAAATTAAATGTCCACATTATTTAATACGTAATGATAAATGCTGCATTATGTTGTTAGTCAACTAATAAATTATGTACCTTAGCTAATTTAACTTCACGAATGAAGCTACATAGATTTCAATTTTAAAAGTAATTTTCATATTTTATTTCTTTGTTTTTGTTCATTTAATTTTTGGTATTAAATTTGGTTTTATTTAAACATAATGACAGCAATTTCATATAATATTTTGAACTGTGGCAAGAAGGGATACATTTCCTAAAGGCATTATTATCCAAATTTACGACGTCATTTGACGTCACTTTATTGCACTGCACTAGAATTTCAGAAATAATGTGCTCGACATTCGTGCAGGTTTCGTGTTGTTCTATTAAGACATAAAAACAAATTGTAAAATACTTAAATACTGCCCACAAATCCATATGCATTTCTTTTGTATTTTTTAGTTTACATTTCTTTTGTTAACACATTAATCTGTATAATATATAATTTTAAACTTGAGGGTCGGTGTATTTAGAACAAGTTTAACAGTGTGTGAAGATTGGGCCTGTTAGTTAATTAACTAATAATTCAACTAATAAATAGTTAAACTCATAAATCAAATTAATAGGATAAGAAATAACGTACACATAGAAACCACACCTATGTATCAAATTTTGGCACCCTTCAGCCGCATAGTACTTCACTTACAGCCCAGCTAAGCTCTCAAAGTGTAAGTTTGGCTTGGCAATTTCTGAAGCAACGTTTTGCAAACCACCAGTTACTACTACTACATATTACCCTACATCTGTAAATGAATACACATGCCGTAGTAAGCCGTAGTAAATACTTTTCAGAATATAGCATTTGCATTTGCCTGTGTTATTTTATTCATTTATGAAATGAAATGCAATTATTCAATTTGTAAAAATTGGTTTGTTTCCTTGTTTATTCAATCGTTTGTTTGCAATGAATAATGTATCAACATTAACATTAACGTCAACATCGAATCAGCACATATAAAGCCAATTTCGTTTACAACAGGAACACCCCCATTTCGTTAATGCTGTTTTGCGAAAAAAGTTAGGCACCAGTTTTAGTTTTTCCAGATAAAACTAAACATAATATTGACCAAGTATAATACCTTCTCAAAAACTACAAAGCAAAAACTTCGAACAGCGTAATAATAATTAACAATATAATTAATAAAATTGAAATTAGCAAAAACAAAAAATATAGAATACAATTAAATTTAATTTTGAAATTAAGCTTCTTTTGTGAAATTAAATTTGTTCAGTTACATAATTTATATATTAGTTAACTAGCCGCATAATTAGCAGTGTTCAGAGTTACGTATTAAATATATAATGTGGACATAGTTAGATGTAGAACTTTGGAAACATGAAACCGCAGACGTAACTGCGTAAAACCTAAGTGCACGAAATGCTCGAAATTGGAGGTGCTCGAAATTCGAGCAGTCCCATTAAACATGAGGTGCTCGAAGCGCACGCGTGCAGTCTGATCGAAACAACAAATATGACGTCAAAAAGTGCTCGCGTGCACTTCGAGCATACTTATCTATTTCTGATTTGTACTGTAAAAAGCATAAAACAGACTGTAGTTTGGGTCTCTGTCTACTGGGATGACTTGAAATTTTTTAGGTTTGGTTTTTCGAAACTTGCTTTTTTACATTTACCGACGTAAACTGGTCACAGCACAAGATTAGCTAAAACAATTAACTCTAATTCAGGCAGAGCGTCATATTCTTACAATGATGCACTCTTTGAATTGTTGAAAGTTACTTTTGTTTGCGATTAATTTTTACTGCGCAACAGGCCTAATGTTGTCAAACGTTCACCCTGATCACTCACTGGATTACTTTTGCAGTAAACTTTTGCTTGTTAACATTTGGAATGGTTTTCGGGCGTTAGGCCCGATTCATGCCTATAGGCGTATGTCCGTTCAGCTGACAAAATTATGAAATAATCGACACTAATAGTGTAGAAGTTCAGATTGTGGCGTGATTATTTCGTAAGTTTGTCGGTTGAACAAGGGACATAGGGCTGTATCTGTAAGTATAAATAGACTGTCCTGTAGGAAGATCCAGGTAAGATTCTGTAAAAACAGCCTAAATCCGGCATCATTTATTGGATAGCCGCATGCAGAACATAGCCCTTTTAACTATTTTTGCTCGTTTCGCTACTTGATGGAACTCATACGTGGGTAGTTAGCAAATTCTGGGTGGGGGGAAGTACTAGTTGTTTTTCAATATTTTTGAGCTGCTGTATTTTACTTATTAGTTCTGGGTGTAACTTTGCCTGTTTTATAAGCTACCTAAACAAACTTAAAATTACTTGAATCCATCCCATAGTTTTTGAAACAAACAATGTCGGGTGCCTTGGAAATAAAAAACGCCAACATGAAATAAAAAACTCAATTTGCCATTTTTGGGCCTACAGTAATCCACGAAACTAACACCAATAGCAACAACAACAAAAGTTGGCTAGCTGGCCGCCTGGGCCAGCTTACACACAAAACACGATCACGCATAACGGTAAGTGTACACACAAACACACACACAATTTTGTCCAAGCGATTACACGTAACACGTGTAATTCGCTAGGGCAAATCAAATGTAAGGTCCTGTCGCTACTGTGGTAGCGACAGGAAAAAACAAACAATACACACCAAGCTGTCTCATAGGTTTTGTCCGATATGAGCTTATTTATGGGCTGGTTCTGTATTAGTTCAATATTGCATGTAGCTTTTAAAACAGTCATTTTTTTAAATTTCATTTTAAGTATTAAATATATTTCAGTTCAACCGAAAGTATTCTAAAACGCCCGGAGATTTCAGTTCAACTGCAAAATATGACGAAGGATATCCAATCGCTCCTAACGCGGAAAACGCGGAAAATAATTACAATGCTGAGACATCGAATATGAGGAAGAATTATGAAAAAACGACTCCTCAAAGCAAAACGACCGAAGGGTCAGCCGAATATTACTACGAATACGACTACGACTATGGGGGGTTGAAGAAGAAGAAGAAACCCCCCACAGGTGTGACAAAAACCTATGAGTACGAATACAGCTGGGATAACGACTACGACTACGAAATAGACGAAAATGGGAAACCCATAGTCGACTATGAAGTGGAAAAGTTTAACGGTCATTTCACTTTGACCACAAGCAGTTTGGAAACTACGACCAGAAATCCGGAAACGCTAGATTTTGCTACTCAAATGAAAAGCGAAAATTTTGCAGGACAACAGGAAACCGAGGAATCCCAATTGACCGGTGATGAAATTTCACAAAACACTGAGATAGATTTGGAAATCGAAAACGAAATTGAGGTTGAAAATTCCGAATTGAATCAGAATTTCGCCCAAAATGGGTCTTTTTTGGGTGCGAATGAAACAGATGACATTTTGGACCTTTATATGGAAACGAATACATCGACTGTGCTGGAAACCACAACTACGGCCTATTTCATGCCTTTCACAATCCCAGGAACGGACTGTAGCATTTTCAGTGACGATTTCTGCTACCAGCAACAGCAGTTGGACAAGAGTTGGCATCCGTGTTGCTATAAAGGAGTATATTTGACCAACCTGTGTCGCCCGGGAAAGTGTAGCCCGGACACATACCACGTTTGTTGCTTCCAGAAGTTTCAACAAGCCCGATTCCAGTGTTGCCACAACACGAGCCTCAACTGTCAACAACCCGACGAATTCAACCGTTGCTGTTTCGAGCGATTTGCCGACGTTTCAAGCCAAGTGGACGAATGTTGCCCGTTTGAGATTGCCAGGCAACATTGGCGGACAACTTCGAGAGCTTCAGAGTATTGCCTGCCGAACATTGAACTGGACTATGGCAACTTGGTGTTGACAGCCACCATGAAAGATTACAGCACGGTCAACTTGCAACTTGGCAAGTTGAAATCGCTGAAGTTTCAATGTCCCTACAGACAACGACTACCGGACTGCGAGCCCTACTACTACCAACCGCAAGAAATAACTGACACTCTGCAATACTTGGATTCTGAAGAAGACGAGAAGGATGATGACACAGAAAACAAATAAAAACATTAGGGTTATAATTTAGAATGAAACTATCAAAAGAAATAGTTTGTTTATTTTTTGGCTAAATCAAAACTGTGCTTCAATTGAGAGTTTGGTCACAAATTATACAACTTTGTGAACTTTTGTCTACTAACTTTTTCAAGATTAGCTACCTAGAATTTGGTTTTGTAAGCCCATGTTTGTAATTTACAGTGAATTCAAACGGTTGTACAATAAACTATAGTAGTCAACTAAGTGTGCTATAGTAGTGTGAGAAACAGATACCTATGTGAGTCTAATAATAGCGTGAGGTTAAGGAGTAGTGTTGTTCTGGTATACCATAACTAAAACTAAAACTAGTTGTAAAAACTAATTTTCAGCAGTTATACCAAAACTATAACTAAAACTAAACTAAAACCTTCTGACGGAACAACACTATTAAGGAGTTTAATAGAATGCCATAAAGCAACATTTTCAATATAAGTGAATATTGTGCTTATAATACATTTAAGAATAAACTTAGTTTAGTTAATAGCATCTACAATTTTCAACTCAGATAAACGATTGGCTATGAAAAAACCATAAAAGGTTACGAATTTCAGAAAGCTTTTTTCACGCGTTGATAACAAAAATCTTGTAAATGCAGTTCAGCCACTATTAGAAACCAAAAAGACAACAAAAAAGCAATAGCAACGATACCAATACATTTGTCGTTATATTTAGAAATATTTGCTAGTATTACGATATTACATTTAGGGCGCCGAGACGGGTTTGTAAATTTATTAACGCATACAGGCACAGCATGGTGACACCAAGGGTGAAATGCATAAAAGTACCTAGTCTTACGTTAAAACAGTCTAAGGTGTTCTATTTCAGTAATGTAGATCAGTGTAACGAAAAATTCTACACGTATTACATAGGTTAGAACGTTGCCTCGTTTAGCAAGACTGAGCTAAGACTACCTTTCTGCATTCCACCACAAGTTTTCTGTGTCGAGGATGCAACGAACTTAGTCACATAATTTGCGCACATCTGTCACACTATTCGCATTATGTACTCACTTTAGATACACACACGAGATTAGAAAAAATTTGTTAACAAGGATTAAATTTTAATATAAACGTAAGGATTTTATAATTTATAAAACTATTTGCCGTAACCATTTGCTCCGCCGCCGCCACCTCCAAAACCACCATTGCCTCCGCCGCCGCCACCTCCAAAACCACCGTTGCCTCCGCCGCCGCCACCTCCAAAACCACCGGTTCCCCCTCCACCGCCTCCGCCTCCTCTCGGTGGGCAGGGACAGTACGTAGAGTCGGAACCGGGCCCTCCGGGCCCTCCGGGACCTCCCGCCGGTCCGGGAGCACCTTCTCTCCCATCATCTCCCTTGGGTCCGTTTGGTCCCTTAGGCCCCTTAGGCCCTGCGCCGCCTCCCTTACCCCCTTTTCCAGCCTTACCCTGGGGCCCTTTAGGACCCGGATCCCCCTTTTTACCCTTTTTGCCTTTTCCCCCAGTTCCCGGATTTCCGTCTGGGCCGGCCGGTCCTGGCCCGCCGTCTGGGCCTGGCTGTCCTCCGCCGCCGGGCGAACCAGCCGAACCAGGCAAACCAGGTCGGCCCGGCATCCCAGCCATTCCGGACATTCCTTTCATACCGCCCGGACCTGAAGTGAACGGCAGAAACGTAAAATAAAATTTACTTTTTGATGCAAGTCAGATTGAATAAGAATGTTTTTTTAAACATTCAATAATGTTATTTTTAAACAAGTAAAAAAAGCTTGGCAGCGCGGTAGATGCGTTGCATAATAATTGCCAAAATTGGTCCCAGACGAGACAGGGTGCAAATTGGGTACTAAGGGCCCGAACAGGTTTAGCAAGGTACAAAATTGGCCCTGTAGCGTATGTACCTAATTGGGTCCTGCAGTGTGCCCAAACGGTGACGTATCAAAAGTCAAAACGGGACCCGTACTCAAATAAGACTCCTTTTAAAAGTCATCAGGCAATCAGATTGGAGCTGCCATTTAACTCCGCCGACAATGTGAGAAAACGGTAGCTTGCTTGTTGGCGGAGCCAAACTGCTTCGTGCCTATATATTTTGGTACTTGGAGAGCCCGTTCGGGCCCGTAGTACCCATTTGGCACACTGTTTGGCCGCTAATGCGCAACGTATCTACCACATTGCCAAGCTGGCCAAAGGGAAGAGTGACACTCTCCCCAATATATGCTCTCTTGCTGTAACTCAAATTGAATCTTTAACCCAAATGAAAATGGTTCAGCTTTTTTGCGCTACTAATCACCGTCTGGGCCTGGTGGTCCGGGGGGTCCCGGGTCTCCTCTGGGACAGGTCATACAGCCCGGCATCGTTCCCATTTCGCCCTTGCTATCCTCGGCATCCGATCCGCTCTCTCCATCGGGTCCGGGGTCGCCCGGTTCGCCAGGGTCGCTGAATAGCAAAATTTGATAGAAGACTACGGTTGAACTTTTTAACTACAATCTGATAAAAAATAGTTGCACCACTTCAGAAAACAAAACATGTGATTTCGTTACGAAAAGAATAGATTTTGACTATCAAGAGTACAGCAACTATGTATAAAAAAACCAAAAAGTGTACAGTCCCGGCCAGAAATAGTGTCCCTTCGTCTTCGCGAAGGCGAGGATGCGAAGGCCTTCGCGAATTCGCGAACATTAAATTAGCACGAAGGCAAGCTGTAAAATATTTGCAGCTAGTATGCCAAGGCTTAGTCTGGCTACATATGCTTGAAATACGTACGCTATGCGCATTTACGCCTATGTGCGTTAGCAGGCTGACCCCTTGACCTGCGAAGGAATGTGCAAAGAGGTCATTAATTACGACCGGGAAATATTCGCGAAGCCGCGAAGAAAAGGTCTTCGCTTTCGCGAAAATACATAGGTACCCTAATTATGACCGGGACTGTATGTACGGAACTTCATTGCTTCATAGTAGCTTAGTCGTTTGAGGTAACCCCCATAATGTATATAGCATTCGAAAGCATTTTTGATGGAGATTTTCATGAAGTTAAATTATTTCGGAAAATGTGAAGTTAAAAATTTTAATTCAAATAAAATCGATTTTTCCGCCTAATTATAGGAAACCTAATGTATTAGATATCATTCGATAGCCCATTCCATTCTGCGTCTAACGATATATACAACATCACTATAGCATGTACCTGTCAAAAATTATCGAATTTTTCTAGTTTTGATTTTTCTATTGAAAAACGTGATTTTTGGCCCGTTTTATTCGCTGTAACTCAGCAAATACTCAACCAAATCTGATAAATGTTGGATGAATAGACGCGCTGTGACCTCGCACAGTCTGTGAGAGTAATAAAATTTCAAAATTTGATACTAAATTTTTCAATATTTGTCAGGTTTACAGTCATTTTTCAGCAATTTTTGTTCAAGATTAGTTAAAATAATTGTTACCACAATAAAGTTCAGTTCTTTGTCTTTCATTTGATACCAAAAACATGTGCTTTTGATTGGAGCAAAGTTATGCAGCAAAAAGATATAGCTGTTTTCATTACTTGTCAAAAATTAGTGCTTGATCAGCATGCATGTGCATGCGTTTACACGCTGATATGCGTGTATAAATTTTTGTTGGGCGCACACATAGACTGTGAATAATGATTTTTTTTGCATAACTTTGCTCAATCCAATCAAAAGCACATGTTTTTGATATCAAATGAAAGCCAAAGAACTGAACTTTATTGTGGTAACAATTATTTTAACTAATCTTGAACAAAAATTGCTGAAAAATGACTGTAAACCTGACAAATATTGAAAAATTTAGTATCAAATTTTGAAATTTTATTACTTTCACAGACTGTGCCAGGTCACAGCGCGTCTATTCATCCAACATTTATCAGATTTGGTTGAGTATTTGCTGAGTTACAGCGAATAAAACGGGCCAAAAATCACGTTTTTCAATAGAAAAATCAAAACTAGAAAAATTCGATAATTTTTGACAGGTACATGCTATAGTGATGTTGTATATATATCGTTAGACGCAGAATGGAATGGGCTATCGAATGATATCTAATACATTAGGTTTCCTATAATTAGGCGGAAAAAATCGATTTTATTTGAATTAAAATTTTTAACTTCAAATTTTCCGAAATAATTTAACTTCATGAAAATCTCTATCAAAAATGCTTTCGAATGATATATACATTATGGGGGTTACCTCAAACGACTAAGCTGCTATGAAGCAATGGATTTCCGTACATACACTTTTTGGTCAGACTATACATAGTATACAGTCAGATAGTATTGCACATCTCTGGACCAAACTTTTCAATGCTATACTTCGTACACAAATTTATCCTAGCGCCTGGGCAACTTCAAAAATTGTTCCAATCTATAAAAGTGGCGATCCACAAGATGTTTCCAATTATCGAGGCATTTCCCTAATGAGCAATTTGGGTAAACTTTTTGATACGTTAATAAACACTAGGTTACTGTATTGGTTAAAAATGCGTGATTATGAAAATTCAAATCAACTCGCCTACAGGAAAAATTATTCAACAGTCGACAATTTATTTATACTTCACTCTCTTATAACAATAAACTTTGCAAATAAAAAACCATTGATTTTCCATGCAAAAAACCATGCATTCATCGATTTCACAAAAGCATTCGATCGTGTAAATCGCATCGGGCTTTTATACAAACTTTCAAAAATCAGCATATCGTACAAACTACTGCAATTATTTCAGAACATGTTTAGCAAAACGCAGTTTTGCATTGCCGGTCACGAAAACCAATTATATAAAATCGGAGTAGGTGTTCAACAAGGTGGGGTTCTTTCACCTCTTTTTTTTAGTTTATACTTAGCTGATCTAGAAGACTTTTTAATTGAACACAATGCGCCTGGTTTAGCACTACACTCAGCTTGCTTGCGCACGTTATTTTATGCTGACTATCTGGTACTTTTTGCTCGTAACGGCGCAAAATTTACAAGTGTTATTAAACTTATTAGAAATTTACTGTATGACGTGGGATATTCTAGTAAATACTAAAAAATCAAGTGTAGTGTGTTTCGCCCACGCGGATTAACATTAAACAGTTATGAAGTTTTTTACGGAAAAGAAAAACTTAAAATTGCAAACTCTGTTAAGTACTTAGGTTTTTTAGTTGATGAAACAGGAGTTTGCACTAGTAAACTAGATTGCAAATCGTGTTGATATAGCAGATCGAGCAAAGTCGTTTTTGTTGTTTCTTATGCAAAAATATTCTTTGTTGAAAATTGATACGAACTACAACTTTTTTCAACAACTTAGTTATGTCGGTCCTACATTATGGATCCAAGTCTGGGGTTATGTTTCGTGGGAATAGTGCGAATTTTCGTATTCTGCATAATTCTTTAGATATTACTGAAAAAATACATATCAATTACTTGAAAAGAATTCTTCATGTAAAAAGTACTACTCCTACACTTGCAGTGTATGGAGAAGCAGGACGTATTCCGCTTTTAATTAAACGTATATTAGCGCTTTTAAACTACTGGGTAAAAATCCTCGAATCTCCAGACAAGTCTTTGCGAAAACAAGCTTATTATATGCTATGTTGTTTATATTTCCAAAAACCTATGTTTCAAAAATTGGTTACATGGCTTTGATTTCTATTTTACAAATTGGTAACTGGAAAAATTATGGGAAATACAAAAAGTAGAAGACACCAAATCTGTTGCGTAAATCTGTTTAAAACTTTACACAGAAGTTATTTTTTTGAATGAGTGGAATAGAGAAATGGTTAGTCTTTCCAGTCTTGATCTGTATGTGAAAGTCAAAGCTGCTTTTTGGTTGGGACCATACTTGAGGCTTATCACGCGGACAAGGAATAGAGTAGCCTTAACCAAATTAAGAGTTCGATCTCATGAGTTGGAAATTGAAAGAGGAAGGTGGGACAGGCGTGAGACTCATATGGTACCAAGACATGAACGTTTTTGTAAATTATGTGATGGCAGGGAAGTTGAAAATGAAGTTCACTTTTTAATAACTTGTCCATTTTTTGCCCTTGAGCGGAATTTTTTGTTCGATACTTCGAAAACCCCCGAGCAAATATTTATCGACTTATTGCAAACGAAAGATTTAAAATAGTGGATAAAATTTCAAGTTTTGCCTCATTTGCATTTCATAAAAGATTAGAAAATCTAAATACGATGAGACAAATTGCGGCTAATTAAACTAAATTTCGTTTTTTGGAAAGTATTTTCATTATTCTACTTTTAAAAATGATCATGCTATTGATTAACCAAAACTAACCTTATTCGCTAACATTTTATATATTTACTTTCTATATGTTACCGTCACTGGTGTAATCTGCGTAAATGTGTTGCGTAATGAGGCATACTATGTTCCAGTATTGGGAATTGTATGCTGGTATTTTCTC
>JASANF010001991.1:0-26630 GCA_030248245.1 Trissonchulus sp. WLG1_4 | reverse complement strand
CTAGGAATTGGACCGTAGCTCTTCCCGGGAAAATGAACTACATCTGCAGGTTCAGTCCAAGGAAACCAATCTGTTGCGATCGGAAGAGTTTATTCGAAAATTGGATGATCAGAATCGCGATTTGCGATATCGAATCGAAGAAATGCTCGGCCGAGGTACTTAAATTGTTATTTTATTGGTTTTAGTAAAGTCTGACCAAAAATAGATGAAGTCAGAGAAAACGGGGATAATTTTTGCGATTACTTGCTTCACTCTTGGTGATTGACATTTGAAATTTTTTGCTTTTTTGTTGTAGTACTGAACTGAAACCACCTGTTTCGGTTTGTGTCAAGCAATTTTTGTGAGATTGTATATATTTCAGTGAAGATTTTGAAAATAAATTAATTTAAAGATTTAGGAAATTTAGTTCATTTTTGGGTAAACAGACTTAGAATATTTGAGCGTTCAAAACCACACCAAAACCATTTTACCGTTCTGTGTCACTCAGCGGTGGAATCGAAATGTGTGGTATATTGTGAATATTTTTTATTGCAGTTCAAGTTGCGTTTATTGTTTTGTCAGTGAATATAGCGTTTGTTCAGACTGCATACATTCAAGGGTTTGTTGCTTCATTCATAGCTGCCTGTATTCACTGGCGTAATGGTTTGTCTTCCGCTAGTCAGCTCAAGGCATGGTCTCAGAAAATGGAGTTCTTCTATGATCTGTGAATCAAACTTTAGTCATTTTAAGGAAGTAAAGAGCGATTGATTTTTGTCCTAAAGAATAATATGGGGACAGTGACAAGGACAATATTTTCCGTCAGCTATTGTGCAGCATTGACAAAATAGTTTTGTTTAATTTTTTTATTGGGGGTCTTATGTCCAAATTTTAGTTACCCTCCCTCCCCTGATCGACCAAATATACCCCAATTTCGTTTAATTTTAAAAAAAATGCCTGAGGGCTCGCCCCATTCCTCTTCTTACTATGATAATACTGTTTAATATTTTAGACGATTTTGGGGGTCCCCCATCCCCCCTCTTACATTATATTGTTTGATGATGATGATGATATTTTTTTATATTTTTAGAAAAAGATCTAGTGGCCCAGATGGATTTTCTGCGCCACCGCTACGACCTGCCACACCAGCGACCCGGATCCAGCCAACACCAGCACCGCCCAGACATTGTGTCGCCAATCATTGCTCGCTCCCACAGTGAGATGGGGCTAGACGACCTGGAGCCACCGAGAGATGGGTCCCAGAATTTGCAGAGTGGCCGAACACTGGGTAGTCTGGGAGACCTCAGCTCGAAGGGCAGATCTGGGAGAGCGCCCATTGGCTATAATCGATATTGCACTGTTTGTCGCATGCTCCACGAGTCGACACAAAAGTGTCCCATCTCAGGAAGTCGATATTCGGATGGGAGTCGCGCTAGAGCACCCACTATTGCGTCTCAGGGAAAGGTGGGCGTTTGGGATATTTTTGGAAGCCTGCTTTATACTCGTCCTCAAGAACGTAGGGACACAGGAACAAGAGCTATTTTTCGGTTTTGATCTAATCTGAAGCATTGATAGCATCTGTTCATCTTATTTATTGTTTATCAATTCTCAATAATTGTTTTTTTGTTAGTTTTTTGTGCAAAAAGTTGGCTCATTTTTCCAGACAGTTTCTCTTGAGACTGCTTAAGGACAAAACGACAGGGTCCAGCATACATGTAACGGGGTCAAATTTTTATGGGCCTCTGCGGCCAAATTTAGGCGACCTTTCCCGCTGATCGACCAAAAATAACCAAAATTTTGCCAAAAAAGTGCCATTTTTACGAAATTTTGCCCTCTTTTTCGGAACCCTTCCCCCGGCCCTTCGATTTTGGTATGGGGGGTCCCCGCCTCATACATGTATGGGGACAAGGTTAAGGACAAGTATGAACCGTGCTATATCGAGCCATTTTGTTCCTGTTTCAGCAACGCCGCTCCGGCAAAGCTGGTGGGCACCGGTCCGCCGGCCGTAAGCCTAAGACCAGCACCGGCGGATCCGGAACCGGTACCGGTCCTCCCTCTCCTCCCGGTGGTGCCGGTGCTACCTTGACTGAGCTGGACAAAAAGGTGCGCCAACTGAGCGATGAGCTGAGACACGCGCAGTTGAGCCTGAAGCTGGCTGAACAGGACATTGCCAAGGTGATCTGGGATGATCTGAGATCGCTGGGATTGTACTGTGCATATGCATGTATGTATATACGGGCAAAAATTTTGGAGGGGGCTCCGGCTAAATTTTAGGTCCCTCTTAGTTCGTACCTTGATTGACAATAAGTACGCTAAAGGGTGCAACATTTGTGAAAAAGTGTAATTTTTGTTCGCTTTGCTCATCAGATTTTTGAGACACTCTACCCGAACCTTCGACTTGGGGCCTGGGGGGGGGGTTGACGCTCACCCTTCTTACATGTGTAACTGTACAGTGTGTTTACACTGTTTTCGGGCCGTTGATTTCAGCATCAGAACCCATTTGTGAGAGGAAGAAATCGAATCAAATAACAAATTTCCTTCAAAGAACATTTATTATTATCTCAAAGTTGGTATAGATAGCGCGAGGTGATAATCATATACTTATTATATACTTGGTATATTCTAATATCGTGAAATTATGATTGGTTTTATTGTCGATGTCATGAGTTAGTGGCAAAATGACTCCTGGCAAAATGGCAAGTCTGTGTGATCTATCTTTGCAGACGGACCAAAGAAATTAAATTCGCATTTGGGCGTCGTTGTAGTCAGAAAAAAAATAGTGGTAAAAGTAGGTTATACCTGACATTTGATTTGAAATTTGAAATTGCAGTGAAATATTGACATTTCTTTGAAAAACAGTTTTATTTTGTGCTTTTGTGCTGTTTTTAGCTGAAGCAACAGAAAGAATTGGTACAGGCAGACCGAGACAGTAAAGATAAATTGTACAAACAGGTGAGTTTTTTGGTTTTGATAGATATTTAAATGGTATCAAGTTACGGCATGATGTTATAACGTAGCTTTCCTTCCTGCAAGGCTATGCACGTAAACATTATTGCAGAATTACGAAACTAAGCCTACCCTGAGATTAAGCCTAAGCCTCAATCCTAATCTAAGCCTAATTTGGAGTATATATTTTTAAAAACGCACACTCACACGTGCATAGCTTTGCGAGAAGAGAAGCTAAGTGCTGTTAGACCATTTATTTAGAGTTCATTCAGTTTATTTAGACCAAGAGTACGTATTAATATCCTATTGGGTACTCTTGTTTAGACGCAATCGGAAATCATGACAGAATGTCAAAAAATGCACTCACGCTGCAGTGCAATATTAGTGGATACTGTAGTGCGCGCTATTATTAGATATTTATTATTTATCATTTATTTATTAGATATTATCACCGTGCATTTAGGATATCAGACAGTAGTTTTCCTCTCATTTATTTCGTTATAAATCTGGTATAAAATCAATATTATCATACAGATTGATGTTATGATTTGTGAGAGAAGTGATAAATATTCACTCCCTATTTTAATTGTGTGCCACACGCCAACCCGTTTCTCGTTTTAAGTATATACGGTGAAATTTGTTTGATGTGGTATATTATTGGTAAAAGATGCAGTGTGAGAAATGTTTACATATGATGAAACTTACTTTAATGTTTTCATCATACTATACTCTGCATACATTAACAAATTTAAAAGAATAAGTCATAAAACTGATTAATCAACCTGCGTTTGACCACTGTTTCGAAGACTGTGTCGTGTCATTGCTATCATTACTACCATGATTACTTCCGTCAAAACTTCTCAGTAGTTAATAACCTGACAGTTTACTTGTGCGTGTACCTATATGAGGGGGATTTATTGAAGTCACAGAAGCTGTTAAGAAGTATCTAATCACTGATCTGTCTGGAGCTGTAAAATTTCAAGGATAAATTAAGATTAAGATTAAAATTTGATTGAGCGACTTAGATTGGAATCAGTTTTGCGTATTTGGATTATGTTGATGTTGATGGTACACTACGTCACTACGTAGGTTAGGTTAATTTGGTGCAGTGTTATCATGCATGGGCGTGGGGGACGTTTGGGGGGGGTTTGCGCCCCCTCCCCTCCCCTAAAAGGCATCTTCATCCCACCACAGATTGCCTAAGAAGTGGTTCATGAAACCAAAAAGTGGTGGCTCACGGCTCAGCAAAATCACGGACCCGATGTGCCCGACCCCTAGCGAAAGGGGGGTGGTCCTTAGTTTTGGTTCTTTTCCGGCGAAAGCCAACAAATGTTACACGGTTTTTCGATTTTCAACTCATTTTAGGGCACTTATTTGGCACCATGCAAAAACTTTGAGCATTTTTTCTATTTTTTCATATTTCTGGCTTCTGGGGCACCTTTTTGGCCATCGAAGGGGGGGAGGGTGCCCGCCCGCTGTCTTGTGGGGGGGGGGGGGGTTATACCGCTCCTACCCCCCCCTATGTGCTCTATGCTATGCTATGCTCTCTTCTCCTCCGTGACATCTACTCAACTGTTGCAGAGTCGTGAGGAGATCAGTCGTCTGCGCAAGGAAATGGACAATCTGCTGTCCTCGCTGAGTGCCCACCGGGCGGCCCTGGCCAGTGGCTCTGCCGTGGCGGCGACCAACCCGGCGCTCCGCTGCTGTCTCTGTCGCCCCGGCCGCTGTGCCTGCTCCTGTCGCCGCGAGCATGACACTGACAAACGGGTGGCTGAGGTTCAGGTAGATTCTGTTTTTTGGCATCAGCTTTTTGTTCTAATTAAGTAAACAAACATTTTTTGTTCTCTACAGTATACTCATCCCCGTGCGATCCGACTTATTTTCTGCTGAAGAGTTGTTTAATGTTGGTAGCTGCTGTTTATTGTCTGGCTTTAGATTGTCTGAATTATAATTTGGATTCATGTATTTTTGTGTAAGATTGAGCACTATTAACCAGTTAAAAAGGATTCTTGGGGTTTGGATATAATTTGTTTCCTATCTTAATGTTATTCTCCTACATGTCTGACTACTTCGCAATGCATAAATAGATGGCGTTTCTTTGATTATTTTCAGGAATTACTACAACAAGCGGAGAATGCGAGAAATTCTGCTGAAGCGAAGATACGTGATTTGGATGTCAGACGACAAGAGGTAATCGCGATATTCATATTCCTGTTAAACATGTCTGATTCAGAATTAAACAGATCTGCATTTAAACGAAAGTGTCTGTAATCTTGGCCGGGCTTCCTATAAAATTTCAATTTTTAAATTTTTTATTTTAATTGAAATGTTTACTCGTCGTTATGCTTCTCCCTGTCAGTTTGTCCGTAAGCTATTTCACTGAAACGGCACAGTTCAGATGCGGCTATATTTTGTGTGCACAGGTTATGTCCAGTTAATTTACAAATTTGCTGAAAGGATTTTGTCTAGCCTTCACAGCAACTGGCCAAAATTTGTCCCTGTTATTATCGTTGATGCAAGGGGGCAATCGGCGACAGAGGGCTGCCCGATCCTTGGCGCAGGGGAGTGGTCCTGTTTGTGTTGTTTTTCTAGCGATAGCCCGAAAAACACAGCTTTTCGATTTTGAACTCATTTTAAGAGCATTTTTTTGGTCGCAGCCGGAAACTTTTTTTTGGATTTTTTTTGCGATTTTTTGGTTTTTACTCAATATTGGTGCTCTTTTTTGCCATCAGAGGGGGTGGGAGGGTTAAGGGGGGGGGGCTACCTGAAAAGGTGAAAATTTTAGGTTCTCCGATTGGCTTCAAATTTGCACACAATGTAGCCCCAGGGAAGGCGCATCGCAGATGTAACAAACTGGAACCATTGCTTTAGTCAATTTTTTGCTAGGGGCTCCAGAAAATTTAATTTTACGTGTAAATCATAGGCGAAAAAAAAGTTTTTTGTGGTTGCAAAGCGTCACTTTACTCGAAATTTTTGTTAATACTGACGAAGCTGATTTTTACATGATTCGATAGCCTAATGTCATATCTCAACCTCTATGATCCATTTTTTTAAATTTTTGCCCATGGCCTGAGCAGTGACGCCAAATGTAAAATCACTCAAATTTGGTGGGCCCAAAAAACAAGCCATTTTTTCACATTTCGCCCTCGATTTTAAAATTCAAAATACATATCGAAAATCCGGATCATACGATTTTGCGCATGCATATGGGCTGCTACTATGCCAAGTTTCAGCTTGATTGGCTTGATGTGGTTTGTGTCAGAACTGTCCAACTAAGGGCTACTTTTAGGCTTTTTTGCCTACATTTGCCTATGTAAATACACTAACAAACGCACTGAACCAAAAGTGCACCTTCAAGCTTAATTGTTCTCATCTGACGTTAGGGTGCCTTGGGGGAGTAACATATGTGAAACTAAGCAAAAATGGAGAACTTTGATTTTTGACCTGGGTAGCCCCCCCCCCCCTTAAGGGGGATGCCGACCCCTTTGACTGGATGGGTGGATACTGGATATTCCCCTTACTCCCTTATATGCATCTATGGTCTTTAAGGACAAGTATATAGCCTTGCTTGTCTGTTTATAGTTGGAGTTTGAAAATCGCCAGTTGGTGTCCACGCGAGAGTCCCTGCGAGCCATCCAGGATTCCCTGGAGAACCGGCTGCGGGATGTGGAACGCAAAAATTTGGAACTGCAGACTTTGCTTTCCAGTCAGCGACGTGCCGGGGATGATTCGAGGTGGGTTGGAAAATTATTTATTGAAAATGGAAATATGTAGATGTGAAAATGAAAATAGTATGTAGAAGATAATTGAAGATGAAAATATGTACATGATCTGAAAATGAAAATATGTAGAAGATATCCACATGTTTTTGCGCCCGCCGTTTATGTGATTAAGATTTATGAAATTGTTACATTTTTATTTTAATGTTGCTTTTTGGCTTGATGTATAAAATTTTGCTAATATATTTATGTTGTGCATGTGCTTTAATTAAAAAGGGTTTGTGAGGACGGTATATTGAAACATTTCGACTAACTAAGCTAACTTATATCTAATTTACAAAATGAATATCCGTTAGTACCACCATGAATTGATTAATAAATTACTACCTACCTAGAACCAATATGTATGTTTTACTTTAGCTCCGTTGCTCGTGAATCAACCAACAAGCTGAAAGAGTATCAGAAAATGGTTGAAGACTTGCACTTGAAAATACGCGATCTGGAAACTTCAAAGTCAAAGCTGGACAGAAATTACGGTAAACTTGAAGGACAGTTCAGTAGTGATACTTTGTCAACTTTTAATTTTTTATTATTTTTATTCATTATGACTTTAATGTTCAATAGACGTCGAGCTTTTTGGTGCTTTTTTCAAGTCAGAGGGGTTTTTCAAAAAATTTACCTGGTCTGGTTCTGTATCCGGCACTTTTCTAAAAATCCGGCAGCATTCTTCCCGAACACTGCCAGATATTATGGTGTAATGGCCCTGCGGGAATGAAGCAGCACTTGGAGCAAGTTTACTCCCGTTGGCCCATTATAAGTGGTGCCGGACTTTTAGTTTTTAGTAGAGCGCCGGATATTGGACTTGAGCCGTAAATATGCACATTTTTATGCCTTTTTTTTAGATTCCGAAAAACGCGAGCTTTTGGCCGCACAGGCTCGTGTGAGTCAGCTAGAGACAGAACTCCAGGCTTGTCAGGAATCCAAAGGGGAATTGCGGTCTGAATTGGATGAGAGAATTAAAAAAATTCATCAGCTCGAAGCCTCCATTAGGTCAAAGGTGAGGCGCTGATAAAGGCAATTTAGGGAGTGGGGCGGCTTTTCCTAAGGGGGGATATATTTTCATAGAAAAATTGGTCCGTTATGTTGCCAATCATATGCATTTTCACGTCTGTTTCCTACACTGGCTGTATTTAGGATTTAACTGGTTTAAAGTTTTGAGAACGTTTTTAGCAACTTCGTGCAAAGGATTTTTAGTGGCTACTATTTTTGTACATTTTTTATTTTGTGTAAATGTTTCTTCAAATTAAAATGTCATTGGTAGGACATGGGTGCACCAAATTACAATTCTCAAATTGACTATTAGTTCTTCTTGCACTCGGCCCAGGGGTTGTACGGGTAGGGGTGGGTCTACCGGGATGTTCCGCATATATCCCGTAACACTAGCCCTCCACAAAAGCACTTCGCCAGGAGTTGGGGTCGGGGTCATTGACTTGTGTAAGGTTTTATTGTCAAGACCAGGCTTTTTAGAGTTACGCATTAATTTTTTGGTGGGAAAAAGTCGTATTTGAAATTCCCAGCAGTGTTTTAGGATTTGGAAATTGACGGCATGAAGCATTCAGCGCAGAACTTGGATAGTCACTATTCGTGAGTTTACGAACATAAAAATAAGAAATTAACTTTTCATTGCCTCTTTTTAGTCGCACCTGCAGTGCAGTCCAGGTCCTGCACCTAATTTCGAAATTCTGATAACTTTTTATAACTTTTAACTTTGTAATAAAAAACGTTATCATGTAGCAGTTATTTGTAAAATACGATGTTATTTCTTGTTTCAAATTCATTTTTCCTAGTACGAACCGTGCCTCAAGGACGAGTATAAATCGGACTTGTGATAGTTTAAGTCATTTAAGCCTACCTTATTCAAGAAGAGTAAGCAAAATAACCTCGGTTTCTTCTAGTGTATTAGCAAGCTTACTGCTGCTGTCGGTTCTCCAGGGGCCTGTTGCTCAACTTTACAAGTCTTACAAATATAACAATATTGTAAGTTCAAAATCAGGTGATTCCTTGTGAATTCGTCATATAAACTCTTTACGAATCACCCTAAAACCAAAACAAGATCAGCTGCAGATACAAATAATTTTATAAGTGATTAACCTAAAAATAAATAGTCTTGTTACACGTAAATTAATGACATGGACAGATACAGTGTTGTACGGCGCAAAAAAGTTCCCTGTCTGTCGGCGTGCGACGAGCCTCATCCATCGCGAAAAGTGACCTTTGTTGACCGGAAATTGACGAACCAAAATTTGTCTGAAAAAGTGCTTCCAAAACACATTTTCTATGTAAAAAAGTGAAGAATTGAAAATTTTTTGTTCGGCACTTTTCGCGAAGCTTTGTCACCTTTCGCGAAGGATGAAGCTCGTACGCCGACGATCAGGGAACTTTTCTACTGTAAATGCGAGATTGCAGATACTTTGCTATCACACCTGTGACTCTTTTTTTCGTCTGGCAACACCCTTCCGCCTCTGTTTCAGAAAGTTCCGCGAAACACTCCGCGAGCAAGAAGGCAATCTGCACTCGCTTCAGCTGGAGCTGGACAAAGCCAAGCAACTGCGAGCCACCGCGGACGCCAGTCGACAGCTGCTGGTGCAGGAAAATGAGACCTTACAGGCCCAGCTGGACCAGCTGCGGACTGACTACAATGTAGGCTGCTGGTAGAGTGGGTAGATGACTTGGGTGGCGCTCGGAGGGTTGGTGGGTCGATACCTAGATGACATGACGTGCTGGGGGATTTTTTATTTTTTTATTTGAGTTTATTTAGAAGGATACAAAAATGCATACTATGTAGGGTGTGTTGGGTGGCAGTCCGAGGGTCGATTCCTAGTTGTTGTGTGCTTAAACAATTTGATGGGCTGAAAGTTTTAGTTAAAAAGCATGCCATTTTGATAGAGTTTATAGCCAAAGTCGTTTTAAATTTTAAAATTTAAACGCTTTGTAAACTCTAGCTCCAGCATTAATTGGCCCTCTATGTAGTTTATTAATTATATCAAGAGTTAATTTTTATTTAATTACTAATTTTTTCATTTTTTAGAAGGCTCAACTTGATCTGGCCAATGCCCTGAGCGAAATCAGTCGTATGCAAAAGTCACTGCAGAGCTATTTGGTGGAAATTGAAACCTACGAGCGGCTATTGGCTAATAAGGTCATGTGACTGGTGCACTTGTCCTTGGTGTGTGCACTACACTTGCCTGTTGTACTTGTTCGTCGTGGCTGGTTACCGTTTTTTCTTTGTCAGCAGCTGTTTGGGGAGAAAATGTTAGGGGGCAACTAGAAATAGGCAATAAGAATGAAGAATCATGATTATAGTGGCGAAAATATAAGAAACATCTCATTAAAGAACAAGAAAGAATATCTCAACTATGTAATCAGTTACTGCGTAAGAAACGCATTTTTTGATTTTTTTATATCTTATTTTTGAGTTGTTCATTTCTGAAATAAGGTTTTGTGAAAGGCCTTTTTTATATTTAGACCAAATTTAATGCATATGGAATTTTATGTTGCCCACTATATAAAAACCAAAATGGGATCTGTTGTGTGAAACTTCATTCCATTTCCCCTTCCCTTGCTATGCGCCCTTAGTTTGATACAAGACGTATTTAGTGTAAATCAGAGAAATTTAGTTGTTTCAACGGACAAGTACAAATTTAATTTTGCTCAACACTGCCTTTTATTAATATCACTTGTTTTGACTAGAACTTGTTTTAGTGCACATATTTTGTATATTTTTGCTTGTACATTTTTATTACCTACCTTTTTAATTGAAACGTGAACTTATGTGTATGTTTTATTGCTTTGAATAATTTTTATACTATCCGATTCTGTGTTTTGCTTTGAAAACATTTACCTATACCTATTTTTACTTTGATTCTCAGTCAATATTCAAAATGAATTATTTAAAATTTGCAATATTTTTTGCTTTGTCTGTTGTTTTACTTTATTTTTATTATGCATCGGTATATATTATTACCAAGAAATTTCATACGTTCGGTTACTGATAAATTGCTTTTGTGTTCGTTTTTCAAATTGAAGTCGAAGGCAAAGGCTTATTCTTAAAAATAATGATCTAATTCTGTGAATTTATTTGTACAAAAGTTATTAAGGAAACCAATTTTGGGAAGAATCCGTCAAATTCACTTTAAGCCGGGTTTATACTTGTCCTTAAGTACACAGGGATAGAGACAAGACAAATTTCGGTCAGCTGTTGTAAAAAATTGACAAGTGCGTTTGAAATAATAATCTGTATATGGTCTAGAAGTGATCTCAACTTACTATCGTCGTGCAAAAAATTGACATATTTGGTTATACAGTTTTTCTGAAGTTTTTCGCTTAAGCCCGGTTCATACTCGTCCTTTTCCTTGTCCCTATCGTTTTGTCCTTAAGCGATTCCAAGAAAACTGCCTGACCAAATAAGCCAACTTTTCACATGAATAAAGTTTGGGTCACTTGCAAATCGTATGCAAAAAATTAGCCAGAACGATTGTGTCAATTATTCACAGTAGCTGACAAAAATTTGTCCTTGTCCCTGTCCGTGTGTCCTTGAGGACAAGTATGAACCGGGCTTTAGGAGCAACTTCTAGGTGTAAGGATAAGGACAAGTATGAAGCGAATTTCGATGCGAGGAACACAATGTAAGTAATTTTTTTGACTTCTCGCTATACTCCTGATGCTTGAAATTTATTAATTATTGCTCTTGTGCTCTTGTTCTCAATATTAGTCAATTATTGTCTGTACTCTGTACATTTGTTTTACCTCGCACTTGATCTCTGTATAGCTAATGTGTAAGCATGATTATTATTTTGAGCACGAATTAAAAAGAGGGATTTTGCTGCGTTAATTTTTATGAAAAAACTAAATTGAAACAGATTATGAATTGTATTTTTCCTTGATCTTTTATTTTTGCTAAACTGGTGTCTTTCTTGTTTTTGGTGTGCGATTAGGTTTGTTTTATATTCAAGCACTATTAAATTCAACTTGCAAATTGACATTCCTTCGATAATGCAATAAATTTTAAGAAATAACGGTGAGATTGTGTATTATTGCGTGTTTTAGGGAACGGTACTATCAAGAGTACATAATAGTCCTATGTGCTCTTGGTACTATCAAAACTACCGGTAAAAGCTTCGGCTAAGTTGAGTAATTTCTTAGTTTTGCAGTCCCTACTTATTCAAAATAGAATTTTGGTATAGAGATCGTATCAAAATTTGGCCACTGCTGCAACAGATAAAGGTAACATGACAAAACAGGAGGTCTAACCTGAAACCTACCTCCTTTTCGACAAATACATTCCTAGCTTATTACATAACAAATAATAATTAACTTAAGATGGAGATTTAAGCTTAGGATTCAAGTCTAATCGTTGAAGGCCATTAGTACTATAAGGTAATGGTAAAGATAAATCCAAGATATAACATCCTGAATGATCCAATGTTGGGTGTTATATCCTTTTCCAATGTCCAGTCCTTTTCTCGATCCTGGAGCAGTGGAGCGTTAGGTGTATTGTAGGGATGGAAGTCTCGATCTCGGTCAAAACCCGAGACTAGCCCAGTCTCGGTCTCGGTCTCGGTAGTCGAAAAGTCTCGGTTTGTACTCGGTCTCGGTTTTTCAAATCTGTAAAAAATTTTCCTGTGGTCCCCCCTTTGGTTTATAATTTTGGCAGGAAATTTTTTTCGGAAGTTTTCATTTTCCCCAAAATTTCACCCCAAACAGTGAGATTCTATCATTTTTTCCGAAAACAACTTTGCCGTAGTTGTTTAGGTTATCAGTAAACACAGTACATACACAAAACTGTATGTTTATGATTAAGTTTCTCACTTAATACTATCTTTCAAGTCTCTCTGTGTGAGTATTATTATATTTTATTCCTTAGTATTAGTGTTTGGCTGGTCAACTTTTTTATGCCAGTTGGTGGCTTCACGTTCACATAGTTAATTGTAAATTCCAATTAGTAGGAAATCAAATCAAGCAAAAAATCAAAAATAAAAATCTGTGAAAGTACAACTAAACGAACTACTCAGAACCATGCGGTGACACAAGTAGTTATGTAGTTCGGGAAATGATGAGAAGGGAAGACTACTCCCAACTAAAATTTAGTCCCAGGGGATTGAGGTGGCCCCAATCAAAGGGGAGTCACGCCGGAGGCAAAAAATGAAAGGTCAAGACTAATTTTCAAGCCAAAAACCCTTTCTATTTTCTGTGTATTTTAGGAGAACATTGGTTTCCAATACAATCGGAGCAGTTTTTGACTAAATTCGAGCCAAACAGTGTCAAAAAGTGCTATTTCCTGGCGAGAACAAGAACAAATTGCGTCTGTTTTGGGACAGAGGTCAAAATTTTACAATATGCAAGACATGGCCCCACACAAAAAGGGGAAAGAACCAGCAACCAAAACTACCGTGATGTAGCTGTTAATATATACATAAAGTGTCTGACCATGGTCTTGTCATTTCGCCTAAAAACTTGTAAAAAGTCATCAAATCAATAGGTAAAAAAATGACAAAAAATGACCCAAGTCTCGGTTTTGGCGGTCTCGGAATTTGGTCTCGGTCTCGGTAGTCTCGGTTTCGTGGTCTCGGTCTCGGTCTCGGTCTCGGAAAAAAAACCGAGACTTCCATCCCTAGTGTATTGTCTTTCTTGCATGCTATATATACATCCGTGGAGGGAAGCCCACCCCTCAGGCCAGATACTTATCCTATACTGACCCTGGTTACCTTCCCGTTGCCACATAGAGTTGGACACGGGGCGGGGCAGAGGTCTTGCCCCGCGGGGATTTACGATTCTTTACTGTACCGGCTTAATTTTTGAATTTGTCGTGTTTTTGTGCTACTCAAGCAGCAAAAAATTTAAACTATATTTTGACCGTTTTTTAAGGTCCTATATGTCAGTTTAGATGGCAAAATTGCGAATGCGTTTATGCTTGACCAGGGGTGGACGCGGGTCGTGGGTACCCGCGGGTTGGGTTGGGTTGGGTCGGAAAATTTGAGCCGTGGGTCGACCCGCAGGTACCCACTTCAGGCTGCGCGGGTGACATGTACGACTTTTCGCCGAAGAGGAGATAGCGGCTAGCTTGTTTTCACCCCTCGTTCCTTGAGCTAGTTTTGCACCTTTATACCTCCTCCATAAAATTAGCGGCAAGCCTTTATTTTCACCCCTCGTTATCCTGATAGCTATCTTTGAATCTTTTCACCCCCTCAGAAAGAGTTAGCGGCACCTTCATTTACACCCCTTGAGATCTGACAGGCGTGGGGGGTTTGGGTTCCAGAAGATCCTCCCCCCCCCCCCCCAGACAAATGCTTCACCCCTCCCCCCCGCCCTGCTGCTGCTGCAAAGGGCCTTTGTACGCCTGTGTCGTTGATAAAGTCTTATAAAAAACATGTCTAATACATCGATAGGTCTCTTGTTACTTTAAAATTCACCCGCCGACCCGAGAGGCTGGCTCTTGGCTACTAATCTGCAAGCCCGTGTATGGCTTTGCGCTTAGCCGCGTTTTGACTAGAAATAGCCGGTATGCCGGGCTATGCTGGCTATAGCCATTTCCAGAATTGATGAACCGCGCTGTAATGGCTATTAGCGCTATTGCCGTGTTTGACTAGGAATAGCCGTTATGCCGGGCTATAGCTCGGCTATAGCCATTTCCAGAATTGATGAGGCGCTGTCAATGGCTATTAGCGCTATAGCCGTGTTTTGACTAGGAATAGCCGGTATAGCCGGCTATAGCTGGCTATAGCCATTTCACAGAATTGATGAGCCCGCGCTGTCAATGGCTATTAGCGCTATAGCCGTGTTTTGACTAGGAATAGCCGGTATAGCCCGGCTATGCTGGCTATAGCCATTTCACAGAATTGATGAGCCCGCGCTGTCAATCGGCTATTAGCGCTATAGCCGTGTTTTGACTAGAAATAGCCGGTATAGCCCGGCTATAGCTCGGCTATAGCCGTTTCACAGAATTGATGAACGCGCTGTCATCGGCTATTAGCGCTATAGCCGTGTTTTGACTAGGAATAGCCGCTATAGCCCGGCTATAGCTCCGCTATAGCCATTTCACAGAATTGATGAGCCCGCGCTGTCAATCGGCTATTAGCGCTATAGTCGTGTTTTGACTAGGAATAGCCGGTATAGCCCGGCTATAGCCATTTCACAGAATTGATGAGCCCGCGCTGTCAACCGGCTATTAGCGCTATAGCCGTGTTTTGACTAGAAATAGCCGTTAATGACCGGCTATAGCTCGGCTATTGCCGGCTTAGAACGGTGTTCCAGCATGAAAGCTACAGATTGAAAAAAGTTGTGTGGCCTGGGCAGAATCGAACTGCCAACCAATCGGTTACCAGTTCAACTGCCATCCTATTGAGCTACAGGTCACCTCAAAGCCTGTCAATAAACTATCTATATAAGTAGATCAATTACACAGTTCAGTGTCATGCTAACAGAGTTACAGGTGACGTCAGAACATGGTCACTATGTGTAAAACAACAATTTACGGCCTCCCCTTCTATATCTATTCTTCCTCTCTTCCCTGGAGAACCCCAAACCTATCCTTCTAACTTGTGCGGGCGTCTATTAGTGGTGGCGTCCACTAAGATCTCTTTTTTCTTTTTCTTTGGACGTTGGAAAAATCGCAATGTGGAGAGCTATAGCGGTTAACGGCTATGGCGGTTAATCGCCACTTCTAGGGGTCTATAAAATACAATCTGTTACCTCGAACTTGCATTAATATCACAAATATACGAGCTAATAGCATTAAACAAAAATATCGAAACGGTATTTGGTCGAATCGCCCTTTGGGGGTTATTAAAATAAATTACCGTTTCTCAAAACTCCATTAAAACGCAAAATAGCGCGGGAGTATCTGCGATCAGCACAATGGAAAAATACACCGGGAGAGCAACTCGGACCTAACATATTTGTAACGGCTATTGGCGGTTAGCAATCCACTAGGGGGCTCTACTATAAATACACATCTTTTCCTTCACAAAACTCCTAATACACAAAATAACGGAGCTATACTATACGCATTTAACAAAACATATTCGAAACGTATTGGCTTACAATCCCTTGGGGGCTATTATAAATACATATCTTTAGCATTCTCGTAAACTTGGCCATTTGAAAATCGCAAATACGGGCGAGTTGCGAAAAAAAAAAGCCACGTGAGAGCTATAGCCGGCTTTAACAAAAACTATTAAACGCTATCGGTTAGCAACGCCCCGGGCCCCAAACCACCTATACCACCAAACCAAAAAACAAAACACGGCTGGCGAAACACAACGAAAAACCAACACAAACAAACAACACAAAAAACCCCGCGCGGGTCGAAAAAATTTTTTTCCGACCCGCGACAACTGGAACCTGAAGAAATTGTCGACAAGGGTCCCCCCTTGGTTTTTATAGCCCGGCCAAAAAAATTTCTGATACGTCTCCAATTGACAAAATTTGGTATAAAAATCAAAAAATTCTGAACATTTTTTCTGGGGGCTACCGCCCCCAGGCCCCCGCAAACTCTGTGGCTTACTATTCCTTGTTATTACCTTTCATGAAAGCCTTTATCTAGCGTTTACAATGCGTGTGTAAGTACTAAAATCGCTAAAAACTTCACTTTAATTTCAAAAATGCTATCACTGAGTGAGCAAAAGAAGTGGACAAGGTGCGACCTCCCCCCCTTTTCAAAATCCTGGCTACGCCCCTGAAGTAATGCAAATGTGGAAATTGGTTTATGCAGAGATGGACACTCATACTTTTATCACTTTTTTAGATACCTACGTCATGAAAAAAACATGGGTAGAATATAGACATGGGGAAAGTTTGACTTCTGGAAATTGCCGCTATCGAGCAACCGAACTAATGGGTTTTTGTTAGTGAATTGAACGAAATCACATTTTGCGATGTGAACCACATCTTCGAAAAGTACAACAAGTTTTTGCTTCGGGGGCCGCGCCCCTCGACATCCGCAAGCTGCAACATGTATACATATATGATGACTGCTGAGGAAAAAAGTTTCGAGGTTCGACCCCCTTTTGAAAATTCTAGTACTACCCCAGGCTACCTACCTAGTTTTGAGAATAATAATCTGCACTTCTTATCATACTAGATCGATTTTAATGTTGAAATATTGACTGAACGACTTAGCAAAAAATTTTCTGCTAAGAAACTACTATTGTCATAGTTGGCAACAAAAATCTGTGGGGCGGGGCGGGGCAAGATCCCCGCGGGGCGGGGCGGGGCAGCGAAAATCCACCCCGCGTCCAACTCTGTTGCCACATATGGTACCTTATGTATCTGTCCCGTACGGATGGACTGTTGGGTTAGCAGTAACATGAGTAGAACTTCTCCTTTAACCAATCAAGATAAAGCATTGTTAGCAACTATCCAATCAGGGACCTGTTGCTAAACTTTACAAGTCTTACAATTGTTAAAAGCGCAAAATCAGGTGAGTCGTTACGAATTCGTCACATATGTAAATTCATTACGAATCACCTGATTGTGCACTTCAATTGTAAGACTTGTAAACTTGAGTAACAGGCCCCAGAGTGGCCGAATGCAACTGCATTATATACGTAGGATGTACTTTACTTTAAGATGATCCTCATAATTTCTTGTTATAGGAAGAAGAGCGAAGCGCCATAGTGGAGCAGTACACCAAGAGTACGAGCACAGAGGGAGCAGCAGGAGTGAGCCACAAAGCCAGTGAGCCACGACCCAGTACTGCTCACTCCCTTCCTGCCATTCTGCCACCACAGCCACACCACTGCCAATCTACTGCCATTGATGATGCCATTAAACTCAGAGAAAAAGTAATGGGATCATATGCTGTGAATATTTTTTGTTTGTCATTTTGATTTTTATGGGGGCCCCTCAGAGAGTATATAACTATTGACACTCTTAACTCACAAAGTAACCACTTCTCACTCAGCAGAAAAGTTTGTTCATATTTGGTATTGGTTTAGCTTTAGAAGTCGTTGACGAATAATTGTGGTGGTAACTGGTAAGTGCGGTCTCTCCACCAGAGGGTCGATTATATTCATTCATACGTATGTCTGTTCAACCCATAAGATTACGAAAAAACCACTAAATTGTGTATACGATGAGCCTGTGGGGTGTAATTTTGGTAATTTTGCCGAATGAACCTACATTACGGTCTTGAGTATTAATTGAATTCAATGTAAGACGAAGAGTGACCGAACGCTATAGTCCAACACCAACTGCGTTGAATAGTGAATTGCAAGATATCCTGGACATACCTATATGAAAACTTTTGAAAAAATGATAATCTTCAAGTCAAGTTGGTATGAAATAGCTGAAATCCATTAGTTTGGTTAAAATTTAAACAATAAATCGACCGATTTAAACACTAGACAATATTGTCTGTACGACACAACACTCTTTGTTTTTACAAATCCGATCTGAGCACAAAACCTGTTGTTGAAATGCTTCAGCTTTGGGCCGAGCAGGATAATTTGCGAGCCCAGTTGCATCGACTGCAGTCCTCGCTGCGAGACATGCAGGATTCGATCCGTGACCTCCAAATTGAAAACTCCACCTTACAAAATGAACTGACGCATACTCGGGAACTGGTGGCTCGTCTGGAAAACGATAAAATAACCCTCACCCAGGAATTAACCGACAAACGCTCAACTTTGGCTCAAGTAGGATTTTGGAGTGTTTTTTAATATGTACTGGACTTATATTGTTTTGTTCTCTGTTCATTAGCGGGCTAAATTGTTATGACTTTGTTGTTTGTTTATTTTTCTGAGATACTTCCTCCTACCAATTGTTTTTCTTGAAAAGTTAGGTATATACCTTAAGCCACATGGCTTATGGCGTGATTTATTTATTGATTTTTATGTAATTTTGTGTTGAACGAAAGAACCATACTCCAAATTTGAAAGAAAGAAGGCACTGGGAATCGAATACAGGCAGTTTACGCCGCCGTCAAGAATGCTAACAACTACACCACAGCGCCCAAGTCTCGTAGGTTAGGCCTACGTTACCTCGTGGCCCTTGCTATGGATATACGGCTGTAAACATGAATCTACATCAATTACGTTAAATTGTTATAGACAGCGCGCCGCAGCGAAGAGTTGGCCTCTGAGCTGGAATTGGCTAGAATGCGCTCGATGCAAGAAACGCAAGCCATCAAGGCGTTGCAAGATAAACTGCAGGAAACCAGGGAGGAAATTAAACAGGTCGGGATCGGTTGGATGTCCACTGGGTTTGAAATACCTGTACACCTCTAATAAAATTGTGAAATATGAGAAATGAGCTACATGAAAGTTTGATTCCAGGAATAATAAACATTCCCGATAGAAATACCTAGGAAATTAGAAATATGGAATAGACACTTAAATATATTTGTTAATATAGTCTTGTTCTGATTTTTGTCCGAACTAACTAGACTTTTGTCAACTTCTTTTTTAAGCTTTAATTTAAAGCTTAACATAGTGAACATTTAAAAAACGGTAGTTGACAGTCCTGATTGCGTCAGTAGTAGCTTCTCATGGTCTGAATTATGGACATTTGCTTAAGATAATCAAAACTTTGTTTCAGGCGAATCACTGTGTTCAACAACAAAGCAACGAATTAGCCTCCTTGCGGGAAAGACTGACTGAAAAGACGGTCCAGTTGTAAGTTGGAATCCAACTGTTGGATCACGGATGGGGTTGTTCATACGTTAAACCTTAAACCTTAAACCTGCAGTGAGAAGCGAGCATCCCGCTATTTTGAACGACTCTGCTCAAAAAGACACCTTGATCTGAACAGGGCAGCGTTTGTTCGTTCTGGAGATCACGCCACTAGTAATTGTGTTGAACCAGCACGTGGCGTGGCGTGTTGTTGAATGTAGTCGTTCGAGTACGATTCTCAATGACACCCTGTTTTTTTTTCAAAAAAAATTTCAAAATTTTTGTTTGTTTTTGACTTGAAAAAAATGTTCACAGTTTACTCGACAAGCTTTGGAGCAACTCCGCAGCAAATGTGCACAGATATTGGGATTTAAAAATGATTTTATTCACAATTTATAGTCGCGTTTAATATTTCCTTTGAAATATTGACACTCCGGTCTCACATTGTACCACTCCTCACTCAGCAGAAGAGCTTGTTATTTTATAGTTTGAGTGGCTATGCGGACAACAGCTACAAGTATAAATCGACCCTTAGTTTTTGCGCGGCCGCCTCAGCGGCCGTGCATACTAATTTCAGTTTATGCACTGAAACTGAAAATGCATGTAAATTGTAAATCATGCTCAGTTTCAGTGCATCACTGAAGCCTGCTGGAATGACCAGCTGTGACTTGTGTGCGACTCGCAGCGCGTACGATGTGTGTGTGTATGTGTGTGCGTGTCTCTGCATAACAAACGACAATGGCAGACTGAAAATCGATGATCTGCAATATCGATTCTTTTGAATCACTTTCAAGGCAGTTCTTCCCGTGATGGTCTTAACAAACATTTAGTTATGACTATAATCGTATCATCCAACGGAGCTGTGAGCTAACGGTTAAGGCGTGTGACTGCGAAACACGGGTTAGGGAGTTAGATTCCCATCAGCTCTAAAATTTTTGCAATTTTTTGCAATTTTTTTCTGACATCGAAAGTAGAATAATGTTTTTAGTCTGTGTTTCTTAGCATGATATAAAAATCAAATGTAATAGCATTCTAAATCACCGGTCAATTCTTAAAATGTATGTATTTACACATACGTAAAACGTAATCGTCGAACAGATTTTCAGACTCATTTAGACTCGATTGAAAATGAAAAACTAAGTAGTAGGTACTGACAAAAAATTTTGGTGCGTGCCGCGCCTAATTTTACCGATGCGGTAAAATAATACTTTATTGTGGTCACGTCGAATTATGTGCCCTCGTCAACAGAAGTGCTTGTTAGATTTGGATTGATATTAGGTATGCCGCCGACTTATTTCATTCAGTTCGTTAAGTTCGTTTAGTGATTTTACTTTTCCGACAAAGCGCAGCTAAACATGATAACACAACATTAATTCCAACTTCCCTAGGTATATTATAATAATAATCCTAATAACATTTTTAAACTTCTCTAAGGACTTGAGATTAGCTAAAAAGATATAGAATTACGGATTTTAATGCACAGCTGATTCCGGAAATTAAAGGGCGTCTAATTTTTTGTTTATTTTTTGTGGTACATTTTCTTTTATCCTATCACGTTTTCTGCAGACTTTTCCCTAATAAAGAATTTTGAATTACATTGAATTATGTTTGAATTTTAGGGAGGTGCAGTCTCACGAATTGAATTTAATTCGCGCGAAATATGCGGATGCGAAAAGTGAAATCAATCTTCTGCGAAGCAAACTGGAACGATGCTGCCACCATTAAAAAATTGGTCGTTTCGGGAGTGCAGTAGAAAAATGAGAACATGAAAATATTTTCATTCCGTTATTTTTGTAATGTAGGTATGTGCATTTGCACTGTGTTTTTAATTATGGTTTATGATTTCGAGTCGAATTAGTTTGAGGTTCACAAATGCTTTTTGATTAACTTACTCCTGAAGAAATGACTTGTAGCTTTCGAACTTAGGGTAGGGTTTTAATAAGACCTATTTTAATTTGACTTGGGCTTTTCGAAAACCAATTGATTTGATTTGGCTTGGGCTCCTCAAAAACCAGTTGGTTTGATTTGATTTGATGTCGGCCTCTTAAGGTGGCGCTCTGAATAACCGACTTTGGGCGATAAAATGTTTCACGTTAATTAACTCAAGAAGAAAAGTTGTTCCAAATTAAATTAGCTTTCATTTGATGTATATAACGTCAAATTTTGTTCAACTTGAAATTTTAACCTATTTTTCAATGAGAAAAAATCTTTAAATCGATATACCAGAAAATTCTATATGGCTTTTGGTACTTTTTGAAGCAGTTCTACATATGTAGCTAATTGCTAGTTGCAAGTTTTCAAAAAGTCGTTTGTGTAGGCAAGCCTTTCTAAAAAAATTTCCAGAATACGTTGACCAGCATTGACAAAAATACACTATTTTTCAAACTAATTTTTCGTTAGCTACTTTTTGGCTTCTCAAACTTTTCTCAACGTATTTTAGTACAGAAAAATTAGCTCTATTTTTTGAAAAATACGTATGTGTAGGCAAACTTCAGGCTACTGAAATTGGGCTATAGCGTACTTTTTTTAAGATTGCCGTCAGCTGCGAAACGCGAACCGCATGAAACTTTGCAGACTGTTAGACTCATCAAACTTTGCAAAAATGCTTGCCTGGCGTTCATCTTGATTGCACTTAAGCAAAAAAGTTCGTATCAGCAAGAAATAAAAAATTATAGCATTTTGATTTATTGGAAGTTACTCAGAGCCCCCCTTAAGGTGTGTAGTTACGTTTTCGAAGTTTTTGCAATAATTCAAAAAATACTTGATCGAACATAATCAAACTTAACACAGACATTGGAAATGTAGACAACATTATTTGAGCTTAGTTTGAAACAGATTCTTACATACTTTTACGGCTATTTTATAGCTCAAAAACAAGATTTTCCGTGTATTTTTTGAAAACTTGTATGGAAAATTGTAGGTATGTAAATATTTGTGGCTCCTACGCTACTCAGAAACGCCATTCAAAAAACGTCTAACCCGATTTATTTTAAGAATATTTTCAGCTAAAATATGACATATTTCCGTTAGTCGTACTACTTGAAGTTTTTTAACACCAATTTTGAATTCTCAAGCCAATATCGCAAATTACAAATAACCATTTCACACTATAATTTACAAGTATGTGCTATGTAGTCTCCTATGTATCTATTCTATCTAGAAAATTTGGTAGGTGTATGTTAGAACAGCCCAAAGCCTTGGCAGTTAGAATAACCCCTTCAAAAATTGCAAATTTTCTTCAAACTCACGAAATGACATTTTTTACGCTTTTGTCCGTCATTTTTTCAGCGGTTAAGGACAGACTGTGCTTGGTGTAATATTAATTATTAAATGACCCCAATGAAGCCCTAGTTAACTAAGTTTAAAATTTTTAAAAAATCCGTCATTTCTGAGCACAATGAGTGATTTTAGTTGAAGTAACGAATATCTTGACGGGTTCATGGGAACGCAAAGAAAGCAAACTTGACAGTAGCCAAATAAATTTCCCCCATACCTTTTTCGAACTGAGTAAAAAGGTTGAAGAGCCAACCAAAGTCATGAAAACTGTCTTTTCTGGAATTTTTAGTAAAATTTGGGGCAAACTTTTGGTCACAGAAAAAATATGCTGAATCACTACGCTTAGTTTAGCATGCTACCAGTGTCATAACACATAAATGTGACATCTGTGTAAATTACTTGAACGTATGCGGGCATTTTTCACCACAGCGAAGAAATAACGAAATACATGGAAAAATGCCTAAAATTGAGCTGATAAGGTTCACCAAAATAGTTGGTGGGCACGCTATGAGTGTTATCGACATTTGGAAAACTGCACCTTTGTAAAAAATATGTTGGTCCTAATATGCAAAAGACCGCTTGTAAATTGATTTAGTAATTGTTACAAAATATAACAAAGAAAAAAGCTGCGTAAACGTAACTACCACCTTAAAACAGCACATTAAACTGAAACATGATTTATAGATTTGAACACCGATATCTCAGCTTCTTCTTTGTTTTTCACATGTTATGCAATATTCGTTACCTCTAAAGTAGAATATATGCAGCAAATTGTTATCTTTATTAATTAAAATACAAGTACGCCAATAAAATACGAGACCGCAAAAGCTAGTATGCTTGGTACTTTGACCATTCGGTAGAAGTAAATGGAGGAGGACTGTCTACAATGGAACTGAACTAAGTCCGAAACTGGCAAATATTTAGATGTTGGAAGCTACTGCCTTACACCAATTCAAATTACTTTAATAGATGTTCAGTATATAACCATTGGTTAGTCATTGTGATACACTTTTCTGTTTAAATATTTTCTTTTGGCACACTAGTGATATTGCTCTGTAATTAATGGTATTGAAAATTGAAGCATTAATGTTTTCGCTTGTAAGTTTGCTGAATTCTTACGGGACTTGCGAAAAATATGTTTTTTGGTTTTTTTGCTTTGTACGTAAGTTTGGACTGTGCATTTAGAGTAGGTCCTAAAAAAGCACTAAAGGGTGCGTGTGGTATAGTACAGGTGTGCCATCGCATCGCCATAGAGCGCATAGCATACAGTAAAATAATGGGGGCATGTACAGGCTTGCGATCAAGTCTTTAAGCACAAGTTGCGACAGACACAAACGGAAAGGAATTTTGTTTAAAAAAAATTTAGTTTGTTTTTTGTTTTTGGGATTTTGGGTGGAGTTGTTGGTTGTGGGGGTGTGTGGTTTGGAATGTTGTTGTCGTTTTGTGTTTTTTTTTTTTTGTTTTTTTTTTTTTGTGATAGAGAAAAATGAATAGCTGTTGCGTAGAAAAGGGTTAAACGTTTGCGGCCGCGTATTATATTCGAAGAATATCCTCGGGGGGGAGTTGTGTGTTTTTTTTGTGTGTTGTGTTTTTTTGTTCCTTCTAGAGAAGGAACTATTGTTTTGAAACTAACTGTTCGCAGCGTTAAACGCTGCTGAGCAGGCTGCATAGCCTGTATGTTTTGTGTGTGTTCTCAGCCTGGGAGTTGGCTGCTGATTTTTGTCTGCGTATATGCACAAAAATCAATAATCAATGTAGAGTGTTGTAGTGTACTTTTTCAGCCTCGGCACCGTAATGTTTCACCAGCAGTATATAAGAGCCCCTGGATAGCACTGTTTATCGCTTCTTAGAGCTGATGTGCTCAGCTCAGATCAAAGCGTAATTTGGGCCGAATGGCTCGCTGCAGCGGGATGCTTAACATCCTGCAGCACTTTTTTGTAAGTGTACGTACATACGTAGGTAGTAGGGTAAGTACCTAAGTTACGCCATGTAGTGTACAGTAGGAGAATAGATACAATTCAATTAAACTTGGAAGGTAGACACCGGGGAAGGAACATTGCCCCTTTTGGGGCCTACTTGTTTTCATTGGTCCAGTGGTGTTTTAGAATCGGTCACAAACTATTTTCGAAAGGCCGTAAGAAAACTTGTAAGGAGAAGTTAGCCGCCTAAGAATAAGAATAAAAAATTGGAGACAACCTTATACCTTTACAAAAATTAGCGCGCCAAATATTTGTAGTCATTCCAGCACAATCTAGCACGATTTTAATTGTTGTTGTATTGTATTCAGCTCGAATATTAAATATTGCTGTATTTCGCTCATACTTTGGCTATTGAATGTCAATATCAACACTGCCTTTTTGAAGTAAACAGTATTTAGATGTCTGATCTGTGTTAATTGCAAGCCAATAAGTTTGAAAGTTTCAAACTTACATATGAAATACATTTACTGCTGAGCTGAGTAAGCTAGCTGCAAAGCCTAATAGTAAACTATCAAAACTTTACAAAGTCGAAAACTGATGACATTTACTTTCAAAACGTATGTCATAAAATTGCCGAAAAATGCTGCCAATTCTTCACAGCAAATGACCAAATTTTGTCCTTGTTCCTGTCCCTCTGTTCTTAAGATCAAGTATGAAGTATGAACCGGGCTTAAGTTGTTGCACTAATTCTGATCGAGTTAACGTTTGTAATATTCGGTGTGATTAACTGTCGCAAAGCAGCTCTACAAAAGCAGAGGACAAAAGCAAGTACATGAATGGATTTACAGCACTGTTCAGAATAATGCACATTTGCAAGAATACCATCCCCAGACTCGGTCGAACGATGCCTTTTTGCACCAAAGGAGTGACGCACCAAAAAAATATCACCACTCCTCCTAGCAAAACAGTCACCATTAAAAACTGAACAGCCATGCTTTGTTCCTTTCTGATAATTTCATTGAGATTTTGCTTATTTCCCGTCAAATTCGCGTCATTAGCTCTACGAGTACGAACGTAGCGTACTCTTGCAAATATGACTATTTGTGCAAAAGTTATCATGCCGACTGTTAAAAAACAGAGGATTTCGTTGGTTTTTAGGGCGAATAGGGCACAAGTTTTGGATGGGTCACCACAACTGAACTCCCATCCCCAGCCTGTGGGAGTGTGGTAATAACAAGTACAAGAATACATCAAAATTGGTATGCTGAAGCCGAAAGCATAGCAACCGATCAACCACAAAAAGAGCCGATAATCTGTGTAAAACTTCTTGTTGTTCAACGGCCAAAAAACGGCTGCGAAACGATTGAAACAAATGGCCAAAAAGTGACCAACAATAGACCAATAGCAAGCGTCGTGAAAAAACCCTGCCCAGTATATGATATCGAAATCAATATTCATTTCGCCGTGAATAACCGTATAGGTATAGTAGTAGTGAAATATTAAGGTAAATACATCAGGTATGGCTAAACTAAGAGCCAGTTTATAGAAGTTATTAGTAAATACTCCGGAAGTGTCTTTTACCACCACGTAAACAAACAAAAAGTAAGCCAAAATGCCAAAAGTAGCTGTACTGTTACTGATTATCATATAAATGTACAATTCACTGTTACGCTCTGCCAACCCATGCTTTGCCCATTTTGCCAACATTGAGTTACGATACGAACGGTGGTTATTGGATCGTCTAAGCTACCGTTCGGTACCATAATAGCTTCCGTAGTTATAGCAAAAAGTTTAGGCAAGATGAATTCCTACATAAGCGGATTGAAGATTGTCACACATACAATCACATGTCAAAACAGAAGTAACTATTGAAAACAATGCTACCTAATAAGGAGCGAAAGATAAGATGAAGTCAGCCTAAAGCGATTCCTATGTAGCAATCAAACAGCTGTTCATATTGCATAAGACAGAGATCCACAGTTTAGTCAAATATTAACGATTTTGTGCACGAACTCAATTGAAGTAAGAGTTGTTAAACTAGTGTCAATGGAAGGAGGAGGATTCCTACTAAACAGCATCAGCATCGTAATGACATAGGACTAGGAGGGATTCGCAATACCCATTAC